>LUCH01000933.1:31462-125816 GCA_013368495.1 Paragonimus heterotremus | reverse complement strand
CCATGCTAATCAAACAGACATGTCCCTGAATTTCCACGTCAATTGAAGACAACCGAAAAAGAAGAAGCAACAGTTTACCCATAGAATTTGCTCTTTCCACAGTGAATTTAGCTACACTTCCAGTGTCTATCCATTAGTCCATGTAGTTGAGTTGTAAAAAAAGCGAGCTCCTTATCTTTGTCCTGTTCTATGTGATGAATAAATCCCTCCATGCTGATGAAATCCACACAGCCCCGTAATTCACATCCTATTTTCCAACCAATTCTTCTTGTCATTTATCTGATATAGGCAACTTCTTTCCCGGGGATCAAGGATCGACTTAAAGACAGTAACGGCTTGTTGGACAAAATTAACAAAGGTCTGAATGCTTACTTGGAGAAAAAGCGACTCTTCTTTGCACGTTTCTTCTTTCTATCAAATGATGAAATGTTGGAAATTTTATCAGAGACCAAAGATCCCTTACGCGTGCAACCACATTTGAAAAAGTGCTTTGAAGGAATCGCCAAACTGGAATTCGATAATAAGTTGGATATTAAGGCCATGTTTTCCAGTGAAGGTGAAAAGATTGTATTGAGTCAGGTGAGTTCAACAGTCAAGTTCAATGTTCGATGTTACAAAAGTTCGAGAAATCGATTATTGTTATTTACGTTTCAGTTTGTATTATTGTTCGGATCAGTTACTCATGTCTTTGTAGTCTTATCATTTCCTAAAGAATTAGTTCACAGTGGATACACTTGATCGGCGACCTCTGAAGTGTTTCAGAAGAACGTGACTGAAATCCCTTATACTGTGGGTGGCGCAAAGAGAATGTTCCAAATCATTTAATAGATAAATAACAACAAGCATGAAATTATCACTAAGTAACATAGAATTTTGTTGTTATAAACTGGTTGTCACTCAGAAATGTTCACCCTTCATGTATTGCCACAGACATTTTAAAAATTAACATGAGTTTCAATTTTGTTGGAGCTTGTCAGTAGTACATAACTTTACCGCAGCAGGAAACCTGGTCGTCATAGCAAGACTCAGACTTCCGCAACCATACTACTCACTGATATGACTGAAAGTTGAATACGTATAAACGAATGGATGCAAGTTCATCCGTTCTCACCGTTTTCCGATCTAGAGGTGTCTAGCAAAATTACATTACCTTAGAGTTGACGCGATCCACTATGTTCTCAGCAACTCAGCTCAGATTAAAAAAACCATTTCACACTTTTTTATGGCCGAATGTTGGGAACAAAGCTGATTAAAATCAGGAGCCGACATTTATTTAATATTTTCAAGCTTTCTGATGCGTATTAGTATTACTCTACAACTCACCAATTTTTTTTCTTGTCAGGTTGTAAGCACATCCGAAGCCCGCGGTGCTGTCGAAAAATGGTTACTCCAAGTTCAAGACTCAATGTTGCTCTCCGTCAGAGATGTGATAGCTGCTGCCCGTGAAGTGAATCCTAAATATAGTTATTTTTTCTCCAATTCTGTTTTATTCATTGCATGGATAAATGTATACAGTACAAAAAATAACTGTTCACCATTTCGGAATATGTTGCTACAGCTCCGGTTACCACAGTGTATGCCCTAATCATCACCACTTGTAGCCGTGATTTTCAGAAAACACTCCTGGTTTCAAGTAGCCATAATGAGAAAAAATAACAAGCTCGTTTCCTCCCATATCGTCAATCTCTCCATACCGTTTCTGCAGTCATCTGTTGGTCGTTTGCTCAGTCATTCTTTAGACTTCCGGCTTTATAGTTGATTTTGTTTTCTGAAAGATATTTTTCTCAGAAGTAGATGAACTCATTCTTTAGCATATGGAGGGATAAAGAGACCAATATAGACTCGCTGAACTTCCTTACCATATCTGAACGCACACAATCAATGCTTCTCCTACCTCTTTATCAGCTATTTTGAAAACCTGCTTCAGTCTAAAAACGATTGCTATGGTAGTATGCTTTGACAATCCTGATAAGACTATTGTTCATGCTCTTTCATGTTTGTCAAAACGTTGTTCCATAACTAGGCTTATGAACACGATAACCGCGAAGATTGGGTATGTGCGTGGCCAGGACAGGTGGTCCTCTGTGTTTCACAAATATTCTGGACTTTGGAAGTGCACGAATTCCTAGAATACGGTGTTCAGGGGCTTCAGAAATATCACCAAAAGTTGGATCAGCAAATGGCTGATATTGTTCGTCTGGTCCGAGGAAAGCTGAATGCACAACAACGAATCACTCTGGGCGCTCTGGTTGTTATCGATGTTCATGCACGAGATGTAGTTCAAGACATGATCAAATTAGAAGTCACTTCTGAAAACGACTTTAACTGGTTGTCGCAGTTACGTTATTACTGGGAAGATGAAAATGTGAAGGTTAGTAAGTGCTATTGATTGCACTCATGAATAAAAGTTTTACCGAGGGCTGAATTACACGTAACCTTCTTTATGAATTTCCCATCTAATCACCCTAGGTTCGCTTGACCAACGCAACCGTTAAATACGCGTACGAATACTTGGGAAATTCTCCACGGCTTGTGATCACCCCGCTAACGGACAGATGTTATCGTACGCTGATTGGTGCGTTTCATTTGAATTTGAACGGGGCACCTGAAGGTCCTGCAGGAACGGGAAAAACCGAAACAACAAAAGACTTGGCCAAAGCATTGGCTGTCCAGTGTGTTGTATTCAACTGCTCTGATGGCTTAGACTATATCGCTATGGGAAAGGTGGGTGTCAAATTTGTTTTACTTGTCATACTGTAAGCTTTAAACTTCAACGAATATACTCCCGCTGGTTATTGGGCAATGAATAGTTGATCATGTTAACTCATCTGCTGGACATATGACGGCACTCCGAACTATCACTACCTGAAACAGTTCGTCACTGGACATTTGTTCAGATATAGAGTAGATTGCAATAAAAACAGTTGATTAAAGACAACTACGTTAACTATATTAATATATCAACTGAAAACACTTTTAACAACTAGTTACTAGTGTAGATCGCTTATTACGAAAAGAATAACGGCTAAAAGCAAAAACAATTCATTGTCGGATCTGGTTACACTTACCATTCATTTTAACTAGACAAGTAACCAGTTACTGGAATAAATCACTGTAATTATTGTTCCCTTAAACAAAATGTTTTAAAGGTAAGGCGAAATCCGTCGTATTTTCAGTCACACAAGAGTTTCAGGTGATGATCCCAGACAAAAGACCTCGTTCACTAATCACATCTAGTTGGTCTTGTTCTCGTTTGCACGCCTTGATTCGTCTAATCACACTGAGTCGTTCCACACTGATGCATCAGGTTTTGATGTCTATTTTTTGACGGGAATTGTAGTTGTTTTATGTTACAGTCTAACCTAGAGTAATATCGAGCTAGACGACAAAGGCCACGTATCTATGGGTTAAGTAACTAGTAATTGTGGAAGATGAAGTGACTATCACCAATGTTTTACAGCAAACACACTAGCTTTCACAAGTCGCCAAACAATACTCTAGATAGCCTTGCACAGTTTATATCAAGTTGCACTTTCGGACCCATTAAAGGAAATTTTCTTCAGCTCCATCCGATATACGCGCAGAAATTGCATGAAAACAATGACCGTCGTGTTAGCCCGAAGCCAATTAAGCTATAGTGTAGTTCGACCTATTCTTTCCAGAAATCCGTTTACGAGGCTGAATAGTTTTACCACCCATTTATTAGCTCTGTGAAAGTCCTTATTACATCACTCTTTGAACACTGCCGTTCAGACGAATTCAGTCTCCCTGGCCAGAATTTGGTCTTGTAAAAATACTTGAAGCTATTTAAACCAAATGCATTAGGTGGACCACACAGCCCATCTTTTGATTTGCTAAAGAAATTGAACTAACTTAAAGTACAGTCACTAGCGTACCTTTGTTACAATACGTAGGAACACGGGAGTGCTAACAGCAAAAAACCGCTAATCCCAAAGAAAGTCACTTCAAAATTCCAATCCACAACATGCGCAATGGAAGCACCGAATGTCTTCAGAAAGATTATCTCTGAGGGTACTATGTGTAAAAGGATTGGACTGGTCAAAAACATTGACAGGAAGTCAAACAGTGAATCGGAGAAGGCTACGGCCAATTAGTGTCGACAACACCAGCAGACTGGTATGTCATTGGGGGGACCAATCAGGATGACACGCTGGTCCAGTAAAGGATTTTATTATAACGAGCTTCGGAGTAAAACAAGTTGTTTAAGTGCGTCACGCGTTAAAACAAACGGGCTACAAGTGGAGTCGAGCCGACCAGAGGAAAGCCAAAGCGTTAGCACCAATTGTAATGCTTCATTTTACAGATGCGTCTTATCTACAAAATAACCAATAGAAACTCAATAAGTCGAGATTTGCTTTGTGCCACGAAGACTGACTTTTGCTTTCGTTCCGGAAGTTAGCGATTTTTACCTCTATGAATCAGGTGGAAAATACTGACCTACAATAGGTTGCCTAACGTTATCAACAGTCTATTGCGGATGTGCTTGCTTAAACAGTTAATTCCGTTTTCTCACCACTGGATAAAAAATTCTAGTAAACGACGTTTTTCAGGCCACGTGATGCTTTCATATGTCTTAACAAGACTAATCTTCTCTAACCTCCAAAATTTTGACGTAGAGTCGTATTTGATCCACTTTTTTTTACAGCTGTTTCGATAGTTGTACTCAGTTCATCAGATCCATTGATATCATCTCATCTGAAGACTCTGTAACCTTTCACAACCTCCACCCGTCATTTGTTTTCTTCTTTGGTTGCGCTGCTTCATTGCTTGCTTCCTAATCGTCTATTGCATGCTCTTCTATCAACAACCATATCCACGTTTTCCACTGGAACCCTGGTTAGATCTTTCTTTTTTCGTTCGAGTCCGTTTTCTTGCGAGTTCCTCTTTGGCTCATTTCCTACCAACCTTAGCGTTGGGAATCTACGTTGGTTATTTTCCAACAGCTATTTTAACCCCTTACTTTGATTGTTCAATTTGTTGAAAGGTATAATTGTGTTCCTGGTGTAACGTTACCTTCTGATGTGCTCAAAGCTTCTCTGACCTGACTTAATTTCGGGATGTTCTGAACAGAGAAACTAGCTTTCATATCAGCAGTGACACCTTCAAGTTTTTAAGTTTGCTGCTGCTTCATTTATTTAACCGCACACTATTGTTTATATCTGACTAATAGTTGTGTGTGGTTTCATAGTAACCCATGTTTTGCTCTTTCTACTCCACAGTTTTTCAAAGGACTTGCTTCATCTGGTGCATGGGCTTGCTTTGACGAATTTAATCGCATAGAAATGGAAGTATTGTCGGTCGTGGCTCAACAGGTATCCATCTATACAACAACCCATTAATTTCTTTCAAACACTAAACGTTTGACTGGTCTCAAAATCTGTTATCCACTGTTAAACGTTATGTAAATGTGATAATAAGCTCGTGTAACTCATTATGTCATGTTGCTAAGGCTACACGGCCGAGTCCACAATGTTTACTTATCTTCTCAGTGGAGGTAACCATTTCCGAAAAATCCTCGGTCGATTTCAATTTGTGTTCAATTTACTCAGCACCAATCGATTACACTAGATGTGTGATTGGTTTAGTAATAATAGTAATCGCTCCACTAGTGAAAAAGTGTGTGCCGATACCAAGCAACTCATCAGTAATCACGTAAGAACTCACTTGTATAAACTATACACCTAGTCTGAAAGCCCTGTGAAGACTTCCAACTACTACCCACACAGAAGTTAAAATCGTCTAGTTATGTCCCCATGGATATAAGTATTTCAATTTAACTTTGTGTTTATTATTCTGGTTTATAACAAGTGAAAACAATGACAAGCGATTGAGCAACTCAACTAATGAAGCGAATGTTTTAAACAGTAACACTTTCTACGATCGCTCACAACGAAACCTATCAGATTACACAGAAGCACTGAGATGCCCGTATCAGTCGAACTAACTTCGTGTAACTCTTTGTCACCATAAAACAAACAGTCCCACAGTTCGTGCGGCCTATATCCTCAATGAGGGTACAGTTGAGCATTATTTGGTACTAGCACACAAATGTGGCCTTCTCTTTAATTGTATTAAGTGTCTGTCTTTCACTAGTGACAGTGTGCGATCGCCATCGCAATGTAACACCTCACTACCCACCAGTAGCCTACGAATTAACTGACTCTAACCTCGCACCAGGTAGCTATTTTGTGAATTAGGCATGACCCATCATTTGTACGGTCAATTCCTTGGTTGAATAATACATAACTTTGTTTGAAAATTGTATATGTGAACTCGTTTTACCGTGATGGTTCTGTCAAAGCTAGTAGTCTTGAGTAATACAAGTGAATGTGACGTAGCGCACACGGTCCTAAAGCGACCATTTGAGAGGATCGTTTGAACAGGTGTCGATCACGTTTTCGTTTAACTACACCATTGCTGAAAATTTAATTGAATCACATGGATTACCAGCGTTCGGTTAAAACCACCGACTGATGCCCACACGACATCATGTCGATCCGCGAACACACAGACAGTTTGTAAATATTATTGACCGTTCATTCACGTGGGTCACAACATAACCCGTGGGGTGATACATTTGGCAGTGTCCAACGCCATCTGTTCAGCGCACCATTCGTCTATGATCTGTCGAATATGTTAATTCATATATCGACTGTACATGACTGAATTCTCTCACCCAAACAGCATACAATTTGGGAAGTTTGCTGTAATACGTTCAGCCACAAAAGGTTTATGTGCGTGGTATTCAGATGATGAAAATCCTATGTACATAAGCTATAGTCGACAAACTGTTGTACTCATCTTGAAAAGATTATTCACACTTTGCGTTTAACCACCAACTCTTACATCATTTAGGTCTATGAACCTGAACAGATTTTACTATTGAAAATAAAGCCGTTAGCAAAATAAATCGACAATTTGGTTCACTTCACATTGCTACTGTCTCTGCTTAAAAACGCACTTTTTACACTAAGTCTGATGGTTTATCCAAGAAGGTAGGCAGTTTTTCCGGTGAGGTTTTAACCTAACTCAGATTGATCAGGGCAGACCCTGGTTGGAAGGAACATATGACGGAAGTATACACAAACGAATAGTAACTGCTGGGTGGAAGGCAGAACGCTGTTGATGAAAAAGGTGTCTGCTCACAGGCTTCATAAATAAACACTAAACCCGAGTTTCGCCCTTACCTAAACTGGTCAGTAGAAAATATCGTTCCCATGACAGTGATTCACACTCTGACCACGTTTCGATGAGACAACCATGTTGACCAATATGCCAGTTATCACATATTACACGTGACCGATTTATCAGGTCTGCACGTTTAACCACACTGCAGATAATTCGTAGGTTATCCCAGTCGTCCCATGTCAAGACACAATGACGATTTTCTCATAAGAACTTGGATCTAAGTTCAGATCTAGTCATTGCAAAATACTTACTATTGGTGAGCACCCACGACAAAGAAACTCAAATCTAACAGTCCTTGTAACGAGATGACCGAAAGGATTATTCGGTTTTAAAATATTCCGTGTGTATGGTTTGATTTATTTCAACCAACGTAATAGTAAAAGTAATTATAAATACCAATTCAACGGTTAATCTCACTCCATGGACAACAAACTTGTCCCACAATCGTAATGGGCTTAGTCCAGTCCACTGTTAAGACAAGTGGTAGAGCGAACCCCGAAACATTAGTGCAAAAATGAAGGTAGGGCATAATGTTTCGGGTTTTTGTAAGTCGTGATAAATCTGGCTATAAAATCTTATTTGACTTTAAATCAAATTTGCAATCAACGCCTGTTCTTTAATCACGTGATCTTTGGTATAGTAGCACACCGTCAAGTTTCACAACGTTAGCACACGTAACCTCTGGGTATTTGCCAACTTTCCCATTTTAACGGACAAATCATGAGTTTGCGCCTTTACCGTCTGGATGATTATGTCCAATACCTTCTGTCTTCAGATTTTGTGTATTATACGGGCCATTCAAGCTCACGTGGACCGCTTTGTGTTTGAAGGAACTGAACTGGATTTAAATCCGAACTGCTACGTATGTATCACCATGAATCCAGGTTACGCAGGTCGTTCCGAGCTGCCAGACAATTTGAAGGTTAGTTCATATTAAACAATGTCCCTTTTGTGATAACTAAATGTTCCAGTAAAACTGCGGGCAAAATTAATGTGTATAGTCGCACAATGGTTATGATACAACATTTCTCATTCATCATCATAACCATAGGCAACAACACACCAATGGTTCACACTTATGCATGACTGCCACATAACCATGAAGAAGAAAAGAAGAGAGCATAAAAAAGAGGGAAAATGGAAGGGACCTAGCTACTAGAAATGGCTACGTTTATATCCAAACATTCAACAGCAAGGTGCCTAAACCTTGTAACCAAACAACCAAGCTCTAAGTGAATGTAAGGCGTCAACAGTAAAACAACTTTGAGAAATGGATCGAGAATAATACAACGTTACCATCAAGTCCCAATACTCTACGTGTCAACCACCCCGAGTAGCCTCCCTCAGGTGTGTTGTAATCGAAATCACATTAACAAAGGAACAGACGTCACGTGGGATTTACCGTGGTTAGGTCAATCTGCGCTGCATCTGAACTGAATGGTCTAATCCTTTGCTCGTTAATTGGGGGTTCAGATTGATGTAGGTAAAACGCGTCTGTGTCTGATGTTGTTTATCCATCTACGTCACACTGCTGACAGGGGTCTTCTACCACTGCGATTAAAACAAACGTGTAGTGTGTAAACGGTGAGAGTTTCAGCACAGCATCGCTCCGTATGGGAAGGCAGACCCCTGTGAATCACTCGAGCTTGATCAAAACCTATGTTGAGATTCTCTGACAGTACATGTAGTGCGATGAACGAATCCTTCTCTAGCCCTTGAAGTTGATATGGGCCTTTAAGAGGAAACCTCGTGTGCCTCTTGTGTTCGGCAACAGGTAATTTCGGTTGTCCGATTGTCTTTGCAATGTAGCTGGCATTGTAATCACCACACGTGATTTCGTAAACACAGTTTGTCTGACCGCCCATAGAGACTGGATCTTAAGGACGCATCACCAGTCGTTCCAGGGAGGAGACCAAAACGTTTAAAATTTTCAAGTCTACTCTGCAAATACTGTATCGTGAAGAAACATCTGGAAAAATTCGCTCCATTGGTCTTGAGGACGCTATCCAGACTGTGCAGTCAAGGTCACATCTTACTTGGATCTGACCGCTCTCCTTCGGTCGACACATGGTTCTGGTATTATCATTCTAGCCAGAGATATGAACGCCCAGGTTGGCTGTCATGGTGAAGCAGAATCTCGTTTCGGATAATATCACATCGTTTAGATAATGGCGGGCAACAGTTTCAGCTGTGCGCTGAGCACAAGCTATTTTTAACCAGCACTAGTTTTAAACATCGTGCGAATCACTGCTATACTTGCTGCACACCTTCTCCGAATCAGGCGTGGTCTCGGATAAATCACATAGCTGTTAGTTATGGGTAGTGTGGTTCAACTGAGGACTGTCGTTCGTATTGGAGCACATACTTAGATTCGGATCACGGTTTGGTACTTCGTCGTTCCGTTCTCACTTTTGCTGGACAACAACTCCACCGACAATAACGATTAGCTGTTGAGAAACTGGCTTTATCATCGATGAAGCATAAGTATCAAATCAGCTTAGGAAGCTGCCTCAGTAGTTCTTACTCCGAAGATCCTAATAGCTGCTGGACTCAAATCTCACAGGCCATTCAGAAAGCAGGTACTGTATCATGCTGCCCAGGTCTAAACAAACATTGGAACTCAGAGAAAACCTTGGAGTTGTTAGAAGCTGGACGGAAGATTTTTCCGGGCAGTTCACATAACATGCCTGGAAGAGATATCCGTAGGAAACTGAAACGTTGTCTGAAGGCTGACCGTGAGGCTTGAGTAATGGAAAACAGTCATGGATACAGAAACCGCTTTTGACTCCGGGAACACCGGCAAGCTCTTTAGGCTTATCCGTGTTACTGGTCCCAGGTAACCGTCTGTCAGTGCATGTATCAGCCAGACAGATGCCACAATAATTTCTAATAAGTCCAGAAGGTTAGAGCATTGGGCGGAACACTTTGAGGGTCGATTTAGCTGGCCTCTTGCTTCTACTGTGTCGCCACCACAAACTCGTGATGTAGCACCCTGGTCGGTGGATTTGAAACCACCCACTATGACTGAGGTTCGTAATTGCCTCTCAGCCCTCAGTCATAATAGGGCTGCTGGTCCGGACGATCTCGTGTCGGCACTATTCAACGAAGATGGAGAGATGTTATTTGAGGCCTTAATTCGGTTGTCTCAACTTGTGTGAACGATGGAGACCATCCCTCCGTGCTTAGGTCAGGCGATAATAGTTCCCATGTTCAAAAAAGCTATCAGGGGCTCTTGTGAAAACCATAAGGGGATTAGTTTGATTCCAGTCATTATTAGGGTTCTGGCATCCATCACCCACTGCAGCTCGGGTGACAAACATTATGAAATAACAGGCAGAGTTTCGCCCTGGGTAGGGATATATAGATCACATTTTTACTCTTCATCAAACTTTGGAGCAGCGTCACGTGTACCGCCGGCCAACAGTTGCTGTATTTCTCGACTATAAATGTGCGTTCGATTCGGTGGATCGTTCTACACTCTTGGAACAGCTTGGACGCAGGGCTGTGCCGACCAGGTATGTGAACATATTGTCGGCGCTCTATTTCCATACTTCAACTCAGCTAAGGGTTTACGGTTAACTGTCTTACAGTTTCAACACCAGCAGCGACGTTCATCAAGATTGTCCTCTTTCACCATTTTTGTTCAATTCCGTCATAGACGAAATAATGCGGGACTGCCTACGACACTCACAAGATGCCGGCATGGACCTACCACCTGGTGAAAGACTGACTGCCCTTGAGTATACTGACGACAAGGTGTTACTATTTGACACTTTCCAAGCAGCACAAACAACGTTGAACGCTATTTCACGTTCCGCTAAATACTTCGGAATGTGCCTTGCAGTCTCAAGGTGCAAAGTGCTTTTGCAAGATTGTTGTAATTACGTAGATTTAATGTTAGATAATGAGGTCATGGAGGTTGCTGACCGGTTTGTATACTTGCGAAGCTATATCAGCAGCAGCAGTAGGGTGTAGGGAATGAAATAAAAATGCGTACTTCCAAGTCTAATGCGGCGGTCGTTATTCTGAGGCAGCAATGGCGACAGACAGGTTTCTCTTTGATCCATAAAGGTCGCCTATATAAGGCGACAATGAGTGCTGTATTACTTTACGGCGGCAAAACCTGACCGGTCAGAGTAGAGGACGTGAACCGTCTTCAGGTACTTGACCACCGATTTTCGCGTTCATTCGCGGGTGTCAGGTGGCATCAAGGAGTAAACAGCGAGCGGGTTAGGAAGCAGGCGTTTGGCATTGGTTGCCAGTCGAGCTTTTTGCTTAATTCTTACACTTGCACAGACTAAGAGGATTAGGTCATGTACTCAGGATGCCAGCTAGTCGTCTACCACACCGAGCAATGTTTGCTGACGCTGTGGCCGACAGGCTCAAGGTGCGAGGTGGATAGATGGTGACCTGGCGTAGAGAGATGAAACCGCATACGATGGGGTTGGTCACTGTATTTCCGGTTCGTCTCCCGGGCTGGAACCCTCTCGACACACATCGGCGGCTAACCGAGCTCAGTGGCGTGGATGTTGTCGTCGTTTGTCCGAATTGTCTGTGAAGTGATTGTATTTAATGACGCGGGGCAGTGAAAGGCGTGAGGAAGCTGTCTTGCTGATGACACCTTACATTCACTTACAACTCAGTTGTTTGTTTGCAAGGTATAGGCGCTTGATGTTGTATGTTTGAATGTAGACGTAGCCATTTTTAGTAGTTAGTTCCCTTCCTCTTCTTCTCTTTCCCCACGTGGGGTTTACCTTTTCTTCTTCTTCGTAGTTGTGTGGCAGTTGGGCATCAGTGTGAAACACTGATGTACTGCTGTCCATGATGATGATGATGATAATGATAATGTTGATTCTACTTCTTGACTTTTGAAGTTGTATGATCTAACCACAAGCCTTCATGCTTGTGTCATCCCCGTTCGGTTATCTTGTGTAAACAAGAATAAAACCAGACTTATAAGTCAAAACAAAGACACAGGTAAAGTCATCGGAAAGTTTAACGTTTTAGACGCCGTTTATCTTTGACTTAACAAACTGATGCTGAGTATTTGAAGTGTTATGGCAAGCGGTATTCTCAACTTAAACAGATACGTGGAGAATTTCACGGTAAGGTAATCACTAGCATGTTATGTCACAAACCATTACGTTGTGTTTGCTGGAAAACAAGATTCTTACCGTTTGATACAAGTCATAATGGGTTAACTCACTTTCTCTCTAGTAACCCAGTCACTTGGTTTGTATATGTGCTTTTTTTGTCAATGTTCTACTTCTACCATTTTATGGCTTCCAAACAATCTAGGTTTTGTTCAGACCAGTTGCTATGATGGTACCCGACTACGCAATGATCGGAGAAATCTCACTCTATTCATACGGTTTCATGGATGCAAGAAGTCTGTCGGTGAAAATTGTGACTACCTATCGTTTGTGTTCGGAACAGCTCTCCTCTCAATCACACTACGATTACGGAATGCGGGCGGTCAAGGCCGTTTTGTCAGCAGCTGGGAATTTAAAGCTTAAGTTTCCAGATGAAAATGAAAACATTTTAGTAAGTCAGTCGTTGATTAAAAAAACGTGCTTTCGAGTAAGCGGAATACTTAGTCTGGCAGATGTAAACAACATTTTAATTAGGGTTCGGAGCTGCATCACTGATGTAACTCCAAGGTGGATATTTGCGCTTAGCATGTTTGTGCAGTCCACCTGTAAAACTACATGATGTTGCTAATAGTGACGGTAATCTGTGACCAAGTGGGCTGTAACTGGGAGCACTGAAGTTTACTTGAATCACTGTTTGCTCACCTGCGCTTCCTATGGTTTCTGGAAGTTATCAGTTCCTCCATGAAAATGGCTACCTTTGCCAAAGCTGTCGGGGACGATATCCAACCGACTACTGAACATAGGGTACAGCAGGAAGATGCGTTTGGGGACATCTTCAAAATAGCAGTAGTTAGAGACTTGTGAGGACGAACACTATCTTTAGGTTCTACTTGGGAGTGCCATCAGGTTTCTTCTATAACCCAGTCTCTTCCAGTGATTTCCACCAAGTAATACAACCTGTATGATCATAATACTCGGTCATCCCCGAATGAAAGTTCCCTGTCACGAAGTAAGTTGAATGTGCCAGACAACTGGTGATTTGTAGTCGGTTTTCTCCTTTTCCCACAGAAGATATCAACCAATTTTGGTAGACCAAGTTTTTCCATTTCGTTAAGACGTCAGACAAGCGATCGTAAAAAAAACAGGAAAACAAATCTGAGTACCACAAACGTTACTTGAAGACTTCACTGTTAGCAAAACAATAAGTAAGAAACCTATGCAAGTGACCCCTGATTCGGTAAGCGAAGCTGATTAATGACAAGTGTGTCTGTCAAAAAGGGGGCAACGTCAAGTATTCGTAAAGCATGTCAAACATTTGATTCAAAATTCGTCCGTCTTCCAGTCTAGGTAGTTCTAATCACCCCGGTTAATATCCATTTGTGAAATTCCCACTTTAGGACAACCAATCATTTCATATAAAATGGCTCCGTTATTAAACTACGGATTACGTAGGTGTATTGAAATTCACCGTCAGTTAATTTGGTGGAGAAACGACTGGTGAAAGCTGTGGAGTATTTTGAAGGAAGGACTTACCCTAGCAATTTGATCTCTCTTCATTAAGAAAGGTGAGTTGAGTTTGTTAGGCCTAAAGTGTTCGCAATCTGCTTGGTGTGTCTGGTTAACCAAAGCGCTTTGTTATATCTCCTCACTCGAACAAGTAGTAATTTGCACGTGACCAGAAGAAAACCGGAAATTCCAAAGCATGGTATTGAAGATTCACAGACTAATTAGCTGGAGTACTAAACCGTTAAATGTTTTTCATGGCGAGAATAACTCCTGTTTCGAATGTACATATGATTATGAAAAAACAAGTGATAGGCACTTGTTGGATAACACACATAAAATAAATTGTTTTATGCAAACAAACTGAACGACTACGAGAAAAAAAACCGAGGGGGTGAATTCTTTGTTTGTGGGTGTTATTTCACCCAGTAAACTAATTCCTTTGACAGTCAGAGTACTCTCATTAAACTGATTTTATTGTCGGTTGCTTGCACTCGTCTTCGGTGTCCCCTCGACTTTTCTGTACTGTAACTATCGCTACCAGATTAAGGACATAATGACCATCTGACTCGTTAAATGAAGATGTTAGTTGACATAACAGGTTGCCTTAGTCGACGATTTGTCTGCTTTTCGGAGTGGTCATATTTTATTTCATTGTCGTTTTCATAATTTTTACGAGTGTTTTCTAGAATCTTACCGGACAATTTTGCATTGAACGGTGAGTCGAGTCGAGATACCATTTTAGCTGGCACTTGGACCTTCGTGTATTACTTTCTTAGCCGTTGTACTTCTTTGATTTGGTAAGCCGAACTCAACTGTTTATAAGTATTATCGAATACCTGGGGAATCTTTTGAAATATGTCATTAACAAGCACACTGTTATTCTGTTTAACACAAGCCATCTCGCATCACAATTTTGTTTCTCAGTTTAAACTACCAGCGTTGTAATTGCTTGGTTCATGACTGCGGGGGAAAAACGCCGACTACACGATTTACCCCCACGGTGAATTTCGCTTCAGGTCATCGGGAACATAATGCTTTGCAAAATTACACTAACAGACGTAGTAAACTTGAGCCTTTACTACGGAAGCGGTAGATTGGCAGCTATGTAGCTGTAGTGATAGAAGGGTGGCTGCCATCATTGGATAGCAAAACTGAAGTTGTTGACTGTCACTGTTGAACACAATAAACAACTCTTTCTAACATATGTTTCTACTTTAAAAATCTACATGATAGACCATGACCTTACACTATTCTCATACTATGCTTTTTATTTATTTTGCATGAATTTTCTGTTCAACTATGTCTGTCAAAAATAAGGCACACTTTTCTTGTGTTCCTTTTCAGCTTCTACGCTCAATATTGGACGTTAATTTGCCAAAGTTTTTGGCACACGACATTCCGTTGTTCCGTGGGATAATTTCCGACCTATTCCCCGGCGTTGTGCTACCCAAAGCAGATTACACCGTGTTCTTGGATCAAGCTGAACAAGTGTGCAAGGAGCACAATTTACAAGCTGTTCCCTTCTTCACGGAGAAGCTTATTCAGACATATGAAATGATGATTGTCAGACACGGGTAAGTGAACAACATTAAGTGGAAATGAAATCGGATAAAACATAGCATGCAGAGATACCTTTCATCTAATTATTTTAAGAATTGTTTAATGGGAATAGGTTCATTTACCTATGCTTAACAGTAATTAGTCGGGACCACTGGAATGATAAGCGATAGTCTGAAATTCACATCTGACTTTAGTAAATAACAGTGTCAAGTGTATGTATTATCTATAGTTTAGGCGGCTAATTTAATGTTGTAACGTCAGTGGGCCACCGCAAACGTGTTGATTTTGGTTAGACAACAGTAGGTTTCGCAATCAAATGTGTCCGGAAGAGGACCACATATGTTAGAATTAGATCACTTCTGACATCTGAGTGAGACGATGAGCGGTCCCATGTTAAGCAACCCAAAATGATATGATATCGAGCCAGGTTTCGCGACCCACTTTGCAGTTTTTCTTCATACCATCTTGGTGAAGGTAGTACTAGTCAAAAGAAATGGGCAGCAATTTCAAACAGTTCACCCAAACTGAGGGAACATCAGTCAGCCGAAAATTAACAAAAAGCTTCTGATAACTCAGAAAAATTAGCTAACAATCAGTGAATCTACTTGGCATTTTTGGACAGTGAGATGCCGTCTGTACATAAAATAAGATAGTGTAAAACTATTTTTCCGGAATCCTGTTAATGAGAAGTAGCACTTAGCCTCTCGCCACCCGAGTAGGTACTGAGTATCTCAAGAGCAGCATTATCCTACATTTGGACATAATAGACAACTGACTGCCCGCGGTTCCAAGGATACAAAATATTCGCTTCTTTCTGCAGCGTCTCTCTATTTTTTGTGATGCCCACAATGCGCCATGTGAGCAGAAATAATATGAACGACAGGGGCCCCGCTATTTCATTCTAGGTTACCATTATTTACAAACTACCGATTAGAAAGTATTCTGTTGACCTTTACATTCAGATAGCGATTAGTCACGTAAAGGAGAGAACGGCTACCTCTGTCTAACGTCATGAGAAGTCTAGGAAGATAACACCAGCTGGGTTTTATTTACAAATCGATTTTGTCTACTGTTTCCCAGCAGCAATTAGATTGTTAGCTCAGTTGAACAGTTTTCGGAATCAAGGCTGGTCGCCAAACAGAAATGTAGGTCGAATCAGAGGATCCCATAGGTGCTCATCAAGCAGGACACTTATGAGTTTGGAGACAACCGAAAATAGTGGATTCTGGCCTCAAGTGGTCATATCTCAAAAAATGTTTAAGACGACACACCCTTTCCTACGCAATCAAGATCCGTAGACAACATCGCTGGAGGCTGGTAGCACATTATATTACATCTCAATCAACGTGACAAATGTTCACGGAACCAACACTCATCAGTATGGAAAGATCGGCTTGAACTTTATCCCATCTGCACATGCATGTTGACTCTAAATCAAGTTAAAACAATTTATTGGTTACACGTTTACATGAATTCAGAATTCACTTTATGTCTGTCTCGGAGGAACTTCAGCTCTGTATTATACAGTCATTGATGGCCAGTGACGAATACCACACTGAATCATAAATTAGCTTTAGAATGGAGGTTCTCTCCCATCGGGGCTAATCAGTAGTGCACATCCTTGTCAATGCAGGGACTTTTAATTGATGTTCAACTTAGATCAGTCAAATCTTCGACAACTCAGTATCAACATAAGTTTTTGATCGTGTTTCTACTTCAGAAATCACGTAGTTGAGTATTTTACCTTATACCGGATTGAATCCTCATTTTTGACACAATTCACTATTTAAAACACCACAGAATGTAGACGTTTGAAAACCATTACAAATTATTTATACCTTTATCGTGTTTGTAAATAAAAATAAAAAGTTCTCATGAACCTGATGTTGTATTCAGTTAGCTACAAGCAACTTTCATAGCTAACTGACAAAGAACATTGATCAATTATTACCCGTTGAATTATCTTGTCAGTATGACTAGTCAATCCGAAGTCAACGAAAGGTGTGCAATTTTCCATCAACTCTAACGTGTTCTCCATCCTATTTGAAATATCATTCAAGCAATGGATTTAAGAACAAAGCCTCTATACTAAGAACTATCTGTTATTTTATTGGAAAATCAACAGTGACAGAATTATTTCACTTGTCTGTATAACGGCACTTCTGACGTTCATTACTTGACAACGTACGCTAGTATGGTCGTCCGTATAGACCTCCATAGTACAATCGATGATGTCGACGATATAGCATGCGTTGTAGTCGTCGCTGTTGTCTGTACATGCGTCTTTGAGCTCGATACATTCGTTTCTGTGCCCTGTAGTATCTCCTCGCGCTGGATGCGGCAGGTGCTAGAACCGAGTTTTCTGGCTCCGTAGGACCGTCTACAGTGAGAGACTGTGCGTTGTTTACCAAAGCGTCCAACCGCTGATCTAACTGTGTTATTGACGGGTCAGCGAGTACGAGAAGCCAGCTCAAAAGCGACAGCAACAAGAATTTGTGGACAATCATGAGATGACGAGCAGATTCGACTACGCGCTCTACGCGGCCCGATTTATATACATAAACATATCACAGCTCTCGGGCTTTACGAAGACACTGTTTACGTATTATACCGATCCGCTGATGGGCCTGTTTGGTATTAGATTAGCGTTGTTAGTGCTAGTTGCCGTCGATGTGCACACACGCCCGTGCAACTTTTCTAATGAGCCAGGATGATGTAGTGCACATGACCAAAGATGACAAATTGTTTAGTTGTAATCAAACGATGAATTTGATCTGGTGTAAATTATGTGTTATCGTCCCTACGGTCACACTACTTAATCCCATCAGGATAATAAGTAAGAACGAGCAGATCATGCAGCGGTTTTTAGCTGTTACATCCTGCAGATATGAACGATGCTTAAAAATAACTCCGTTCTTACCTTGTTGTGGGTTTACTAGTTTTTGTCTGGTATCCTTTTTACTAGATTTACGAATACCGTTTCCAAGTTCTGAGGTGTGTTACCATGCCCTGCATAAATACTCTTCAGCACCAACTACTCGTCAGCATTTGGAGTAGTGTAGTCTACTTGAATGCAGAATTTGGGTTGTCATGGCTATTTTCATTACAGTACCGTTCTGGTGTTATCGAACACATGCCTTATAGTATAAATGCAGAACAACATTTATGTTGTACAGACTTGTTATCTACTGTCAAAATGTCGTCTAATCTAAGTGTTTTAGGAACGGTTGAGTTTTCAACCGACTGACTCCCTGAGAGGAAAATATAGAAAAATCTGACGGTTTTGCTTTGTATTTTTTAAATGAAACTGCTGAACTGCCTACCTCGTCCAGGTCGTTCTCATTACCAAATTGTCATTAATATAATGCTGGCAGAACGGTACATGACTAATTATCACAACTTCTAGAGCTAATGTGCAGACAAAAAGCGCCAGCGAAGACTGGTCTGAGTAACTTAACCATGGCAGTTCTATCAATCCGATTTAACTCTCCACCTAAGGAGTGAACTTCGAGTTTAAAAAACAACTTATCAGAGGACGCTCTAAATTGTTTGTCAAACATCCGGCTTGAGGATTGTCATACAACAGTGTGAACAATCAAGGGACGAGACTACCACCATTATCCATAAGTTGGTTTTAAATTGCATAGCTATACAATGGGTGAAATAACTGGGAACTGCTGCTCCGAATGTAAACTCTGACTGACCAGTCGAATTAGTATCGCTAACTATAGCTGCTCACTATTTCAACTTACAAAACGTACATTGACTTATTGGATAACTTGATTTAAATCTTTCCAACTGCAAGAATGTTATCATAAATACTGCTACTTTTCAACTCAGTATTACAATATTCGGTTAATTCGTTAAGCTGAACAGTTTTTTTCATGTAAACAGGGACGCTTAAATCAGATTAGACACTAAATGCAGATTAACTCTGATTACGTAAATGTGCGATTTTATAAACAATTACCTGTAACAACCAACATCAAACAGAGCCACGTTTAGGTCAGAAACGTTAGGCTACAAATGATAATGTATCAATGATAGTATTCCAATCAGGGATTAGAGGGACGGAAGTAGTAAATTAATTTAGGGAGCAGATCAACCAGCGAAGGAGAAGCGGTATGAATCCTAACGACGAGAGCAAACAAAGGCAGTCTATGGTTAATGAAGAGTTGCACAATGTGCGGTTTAGCATCAGATTAGTGAACATTACCAGCAAATTATTAATAAAAGTTTAAAATAGCGAAAGGTGGAACACAACTGAATTGTTGAGTTGGAAATCTTAAGGTCTCGCTAGCTAGAGTCTCGAATAAAGGTTTCAGGAACCGTTTGCAAAATGGGAATGAACATAGTGTGAAATATGTTTTTGGAGACGCTGAGAAAATGAGGTTACCACTCTCGTTGCTTGCAGTACTGTCTGACGCCGCAAACAATGCGAATCTTGGATAATCTACTGATTGCTTGGAAAAATGGCTGTGCATTGCTGTTGCTCTGTAGGAGTTATATGGAACTGATGTACACAACAGTAAGTTACGGAAGATATAAGAGTGAACCGATCCTTCAACCTGAATTAGTCTTTAGCTTCACCTAATAACTTACATACATAGATGTAGCGTGTTTCGACCGGGCCTTATTTGTTCTAAGTATTGCACAGTACATCATGTGACCTTGAATTGGTACGAACCTCATTGTCACGTGGTAGCTGAGTACAATGAGTCGCTTTACGCGATTTCGCTCGTCAACTCAGATGACTGGCCTTTGATGCACTGTCTTATTTTAGTAGGGAGATTGAGCTGAAAACTCCATTCACGGTGAGTTCAATCATTATTAATAAGTGGCGTAACAGATCTCTTTACTTAGTCGATCGCCAATGGCGAAAAGTACACCAATTGGGTCTCATTTAAATTATGAAATCTGCCACACTACTTATAAGTAACACAATCACAATGCTGAGAGGTGGCGATGGTGGATACTAGCGCGAACTGATTGATGATTCTTACTTCGTCTGATGAATTCCATATGACACGGTTGGTTGATTGGGTAGCTTGGACCAAATTTGGAGTTTTCAAGCTTCAGGCGTAACTTCGTACCTCAACTGACGTAGCAATTACCTCGTTTTGGCTTGCCATTTCTGTCACTGCCTCGAATCCAGCATGTCTAGATTTTTCGTAATTCGGTCTCACCTAACTTATTCATGTGGTAAATTCCACGGTTGATATATACCCGAAGAAGTTTTAATCTTTCCCATCTAGTAGATAGTGGAGGTTGCCGGAGTCTAGATGGTCTGTCTGTTGAGGTCATGTAAAATCAGTATGGTCAAGAAACTAAGCTCCAACGAAGCATCCAGAACCAATAACGTCACTTGAAACTCTCTCCGCAGTTTGTCGCAATTAGATGTATCCTGATTGATTGGTTTAAGGGGTTAATGAATTCTTTCATTTGCGTTCCAGTTTCATGCTTGTTGGGGAACCTTTCGGATCAAAGACCACCGTGCTGCATACTCTTGCCGAAGTTATGACGCGTCTGAATGAAAGTGGATATGAAGAATACGAAAAAGTGCTTTACAAGACAATCAATCCTAAGTCCATCACCATGGGTCAGCTATTCGGTGAATTCGACCCTGTGTCCCATGAGGTGAATTAATCTGGAAGTAGATAAATGAAGCAAACTGTCTATTATTTACACTATGACTTCCTGCCCAGCGTACACTATTTAATGTTTAGATAATCACTGAATTGGATATGCTGCTTTGCTCCTGTCAAGATGTTGTGAGCTATAAGCTGTTAGAGGCTTTTAGGCTGCCATTCGAATTATCTAAAACTAAAACACTCACAATTTGTCATTTGTTAACTGTGTGTGCTGCCAGTTAGCTTTCTATTTCACTTCGGGCATAACTAGTAACTTCTGATATTTATTCAATCTGATAGGCAATAACGATCAACATTACATTCCAGGAAAAAGGACCTTGCCTTATGACTGCTGCGAAAGTGAATCTGTCTTGTATGTGAGCCTCAGGAATAGCTTTATTGCAACCAACAGGAAAAGTTCCATAAAGCCATCGATCGATCAAAAAATATGGGAAAACTAGAGAGTAAAGAAAAACTTTTTCGAATTTTTCGAACAATACTTTTTCAAACTCCGACGCATTTTTTTAGTATGCATGCGGTAGGACGAATAAATAAATTGTGTTCGGCTTTCAAATGAAACTACCTGAGCCCGGACAGAGCACAAAACATTAGCTATAAAAAGAGAAGCATTCAAAATGATTACTAATAAAGGTCGGGGTTTATGAAAACGTGTCTGACAGTATGCGTAACTGGACAGGATCAAAAATGAAAATGCTGAAAACGAAAACGCATAGGTTGCACTTAAAACAAGTGTTATGATCACTTGACAATCTGGTCACATAAAGAGTCGGATCAAATCAATGCGCAGGGTTAATTGGCAACGGTTAGTTGACTTGGACTCGACAGGGAGGTATGGCCCTCACGAGCAACACCTCGAACGTTTACATAGATGGAAGCTGAATATCCGTTCTGAATGAAACCAAACAATACTGTTGTTTGCTGATGCGTAGTAGAGGATCTTGATCACAGAGATGATATGTAGATTACATAGTACCTTTCAAGTACGCAAGAATCGGTTAATATTTTATATTCATCTAGTCACAATTTCTCCTACCTCAGCCAAGACCCATCGAGCTCGATATGCTGATCGTCAATAACCGAAATTTGGTGATCATCTGGAAGCTAGTGCATCACGATTTCTTGGAATTTAAATAAGAACGTACGTGTTTAGTGACTCCCGGTTGAACGATTCGAACATCGCTTAAGCATTCACATAATGCAAGTTGATGGTGATTTGGTCCATATGTGAGCTGCAATCTGATTAATCGGAATTGTCATTTTCGACAACATAGTTATTGTTTCAATCCACATGACTTTATAACAAAAACGTTTATTACTAACAGATTTTATCCAGAATGAATGGTTATAATACTCTGACTGAGTGAAAGTTTAAGTCGTTTCCCAACGACAACACTACCCTTTTCAGGGCAGTTTCATATTGAGTGCGTTGTTTGTCAGTGTAGGGTCCTCTGTCTACAATGTACGGCATGGTAAGGCAGTTACGAAACGGCAGGTTCGTATGGAAGTTTGTTCGTCGAAGAGTCGGTAGTATTCGTGAATGTCCCTTGGTTAGAATGAAACAAGTGTACATCTAATCAAAAGCGAAGGCAGTGCGCATTTTTGGGTCAGGTCTGAGCCAGTAGATCAACGCTAGATGACCACGATCATAACTGTCATCAACAGGGGCGCGCGTGCTGAATGAGTGTTTTAAATAAAGCCAATCGTTTTTTGTTCAGTAATTGTACTCCTTGCCATCAGTCTGCTTAACGCTCAGAGAAAACGCCATGTTCTGATGCTATTTCTAATGGGCTGAATTTAGTATGCCTTGTACTACAGTGTTATCGTTATCACTGGACCACCTATATTGAGGAAAAGTACGACTGTAAACAAATATTTCCAGGAAAGAGAATACAACACAGTAGTTTCCCAATGAAGTTGTTGGACAACTGAATCAGACGGTTAATTATGTTTTATTATCGTAGTGGTGCCTCACCAATCAAACAGGAACATGTTTTAGATAGTTTCTGATAATGTTTAACATGGAAACCCACGAATGGGTCAGTTAACAAACAATCTGGAAAATGATATCCAGTTTGCGACGGAGATTGTATTATGACGGTTCCCTGAATTATTCGTTAATCACTGATGAGCAGTCGGAAATTTGGTTTATTTCAATTTGAACATCACCCACAATTGATCACAGTTCGTATCAGGTGGTACCAACGAGTGAGCAACGAGGAGGTTAGGAAGCGGGTGTTTGATATTGATTGTCAATCGAGTTCTTTCGTTCAATCCTTACACTTGCACAGACTGAAGTGATAAGGTCATATACTAAGGATGCCAGCTAGTCGTCTGCCACACAGAGCATTGTTTGCCGAAGCTGCGACCGACTGGCGCAAGGTGACAGGTGTACAGATGGTGACCTGCATTTTAAAAAATGAAACAGTTCACGAAGGGATTGGTCACTGTAGTTCCGGTTCGTCTCCCGGGCTGGGGCCCTCTCGATTCACAGAGTCAGTGGCTGGAGAGACGTTAGGTGAGATGGCGGCTAACCGAGCTCATCGGCGTGAATGTTGTCGTCGTTTGTTCGAGTTGTCTGTGAAGTGAGTACATTTAATGACTTGGAGCAGTGAAAGCCGTGAGGAGGTTGTCTTGCTGATGACGCCTTACTTTCACTTATAGCTCGGTTGTTTGTTTGCAAGGTGCAGGTGCCTTGATGTTGTATGTTTGAATGTAGGCGTAGCTATTTTTAGTGGTCAGGTCCTCTCCCCCTTCTCTTCTTTTTCCTTCTCTTCCTATACAGAGTTTGCTTTTTCTTCTTCTTCGTAGCTGTGTGACAGTTGGGCATCAGTGTGAACCACTGATGCTTTACTGTCTATGATGATGATGATGATGATCACAGCTTTCGCATTTCCATACAGTTTCATAGACTTTTCAGTCTAAAAGGCCGGGCCTGAGTCATAGCGTAATCCGTAATGGTTATATGAACCTGACGTGATGTTTTGAAAAACTTTGGTAACAGAAAGTCTTACATGGTCACTAACCATTTTTTTCAGAATTACCTCCCAACTTTGCTATTTTTGTAACAGTCTCTGATCTAAGCTGAAGATTTCACTCACAGTGACCACTGCGCCAAGGGGATAACCAAGACCGGTTCCTACTTATTTTACAGGAATTCGCTTTAACTAGCCGCGCAGGTCCCCTAGAGGACAGAACTCATCTAGTGACCAAGATGAGTACCTTACAATAACCATATGCCTTGTGCTTCTTGATGTCGCTCTATATTCGTTTGAGTTCAAGTGACATTGATTTACAACTAATGGAAGTTGCTGCGGGCACAGATACAATGTGTTTAGTAGCCGGTGCTGCGTTGTCTTGTCTCTATGGGAACACTTGAAATCAGGCGTCTAGCCAGAAGTTGCTGTATACAGGTGTATGTGACCGCCTGTGCATACATACTTGAATAGCACATGTAGACGACATCCACTCTAACTATCAAAACGTCAACTTGTAAGGATACTTTACTATCAAAGCATGAAGTTCTTGAGTCTAAAGGACAATGGCTGTCACTGAGAACAAGTGAAACAGAATCGGGTCGTGACAGGATACAACCATGGGAGGTTGCGAAACGGAAATAATATAGGTGCACGAATTCTCAAGTAGAAAAGACACCAAGTCCCCATACTGAAAAACTTTCTCTCTTTTGTCTATCACAATAGTCTACCGGTCACAAAAGAAAAGCAAAGAAGGTTTCGAACACCCCAGCTACAGATTTCCACACAGAGACCGGCTGGCTTTTAAAACGTAGTGAGGACCACCTCAAGAAATAAGCATGTATTTGGAGCTGAGGTCTTTGTGGACAATACAAATTTGGTTAGTATGGACGTTGTACACCCTTAGGGGAAGCAACTTAGTATCAAAGAGGGCAATAACACCAACAAAACTCAACTGTGTTAAGGTTAAGTAGAGAATCTATATCTGCGTGGTTTAATCTGAGTTATCCCCATACAGTTTTGTTTTATTTTTGAGCAGTCCGATTGCATCTAGCGCATGTATGACTTCACAAGTGACTATAACCTTTACCACCCTAACTACATCTGTACTTAATTAATCTCTTGTCGTTTGCGTATAAAATATAACGCTTTATTCAGTGGACCGATGGAGTAACAGCAAACACATTTCGTGAGTTCGCCTCAAACGATACACCCGATCGCAAATGGGTGATCTTCGACGGCCCCGTGGACACACTGTGGATCGAAAGTATGAACACCGTGTTAGATGACAACAAGAAATTGTGTCTCATGTCCGGTGAAATTATCCAAATGTCCCGTGTGATGAGTCTGATATTCGAGACCATGGATTTATCTCAAGCTTCTGTAAGTCAAGATCATTGGTCGACTAATTTTTATATCATCCCTATTCCACAATGATAATCCATACTGCTGTATTTAAATTTTGTTTAATGGGGACTAGTCTGTCATTCAGAGGAAACTTATATTATAGGTCAAGTTAAAAAAAGAAGCAAGCAGAGTAGAGCCACGAACGAAACAACTGACTAGAAACGTGAGGGCAGTGTGGACAGCGTCCAAGTTACCTGTATTTAATCAGCTTAACTTTTGTAATAAAGCCTCAGACGTGATATATATATATATATAAAGTATTAAAAAGGGGGCAAACACTGAGTAGTGAACGATTTATTGTGACGTTTCAAATCCATATATATAGGATGTAGTTTGTCAACCTGTTATTCACAGTACGTGATAAGTAGGTTATAGGGTTCAGTGGGATTGACTAATAGATATTTGTTGAGTGAATTAGCAATTATAAACCCATTCTCCCCACCCCCTTCGCAATAGGACATTCGTGTTTTACAGGTTAGAGCATTTGTTATAGGTAATGCGTGTCGTCATCGATTCAGCTTCATTATTGCTCTGATTCGTCCAGTTGAGTGCAGACGCCTTCGTGAAATTTCATTCTAGTGAATGTCATCAATTCCCACAAATAACTGGCCGTAAGTTCAATTCTCGGTTAATTACGGCAATTACAGAAGAAGGTAAATTTTCACTCCAAAAGTGCACACGCTCAATCTCCAACCGCTAAGCCAGGATAAAAATCTAAGGAGTAATTCGTTGAAACTTAATTATGAAGAGGACAGGTTACTAAGTCAAGAAAATGTTCCATAATCACGGCCTGTTAATACGGGCACACATTGTTCAATTCTGTACCTCGGTAGCAAGTTCAAATCCGGTGTCCAATGAATTGCACAGTAATGCTTCCTCCCCTCCACCCAGCCTGCCACGGTATCCCGTTGCGGTATGATTTACATGGAACCGTTGTCGCTTGGTTGGCGCCCATTGGCTAGGTCCTGGATGAACCGATTACCACAGGTCCTGTTAGCTGGAGACGGACGTGACACGATTAATGCACTATTGGATTGGTTCATCGATCCATGTTTGGAATTCATACGTCTCAATTGTCGTTCTATGGTGTCTTTGAGACAAGCCAATTTGGTGCATTCGTGTCTGGCCTTCGTAAATATGCTTATAGATGAGCACGCGGCCCAGGAAGATGCAGCTGAGAACCGCTACCTCCGTCTATGGACATGTACTGCGTTCACGTTTGGTGTGATCTGGGGTATAGCCGGCTGTCTGGACTTGACTGGGCGTCAAAAATTTGATCGCTTCTTCCGTGCATTGTTGCTCGGACAGGACGAGAAAAACCCGGTACCCAAAGAGCTCGGATCACGTATTGAGTTTCCGATACCAGAAAATGGACTTGTATATGACTACTTTTATGAAGTGAGTGAAACATTTTTTACCTTTAACAATGGTACGTTTACAACGAAAACTGGCACTATATTTCAATGACAATATAGAAATTAATGGGCTATCAAATAGAATATTATTGTTGTCTCAGATTGAATTTGTTCAGACTAAAATCCGGGAATTCCCACTCAACTTCATGCCAATCATTTCGTGGACTACTGTCACTGGGAGCGACAACCTATGAGTATATCTAACGTTGAAATTATACGTACGTATGCACATATGTAAGTATGTACGTGTCAAATACACGCCATCATAATCCTTTCAGCCTTGAACCGTACCTGTAGCACCATGTCGTAGTCTACCTTGGCTGTGACAGTGGTTCACGAGATAGCAGAGTAATAAGTACAACTGCAAGAAAAAGAAAAAACAAGGAGTTTCATGAAGAGGAAGACGAGTCAATACCTTTGAAAATACAGGCTCGCCACTAACTGCTATACAGTATCAGACAGAGAGTGGATGGCCATGAACTGCCTTATCTGGCAAACGTCACCTACCGACTTTACTCGGCGGGACGGTCAAGTCTTTCATTGCTGGTGACTATGTCGGTAGGTGGCTACCCTGTAGTCTCTTCCAACCATCAGCAGCTACATTGCATAATGCGCGATACGGCAGACGCTCCGTCAACATACGGAGTACATAATGAAACCAATCAAAACTGTGCATTTTCAATGTCTCGGTTATCATTCACGAAATTGCATATTTTGCGAAATTCGTGCCGAAGGACTGTCACGTTGCATATACGATCATCCCATTTAATGCCATTCCAGTGGCAGAGACAACGATAGTACCAAATATACCACTAAGTTTCGTAACTGTCAGCGGTACTTGTAGTCCACTGCGCTTGGTTGAAGCCTTGGGTTTTGATAATTACAAAAGTCGTCAGCGAAGACAATTTTTTATCCGAGTGAGTAGGACAGTTACGTTTTCCTGGCTTTGAGGTTTGCGTCTTGAGACTTTGCCTTGCGGGCACCATTCGATCTTATCATGGCGTCACACTTAAGAATTGTGATGTGACTTCTTATGAACGCTTCCCAGAGAAGTCTTTTGGAGCAGCATAGTTGATAGTAAAACATTAGCCTTTCGTTTACTACCTTCATTTTTAAAAATATTTATATTGTACAATTAACCTGCTAGTATTTTGCGCATTTACTAGTTTTACTACGAACAGAATTCGTCGTGTTTGAGAGAACGCAGAATCGAACGATAACTCTTCCGCTAGTGAGGTGGAGGTTATAAAACCTTAATCATGTGTCTGACGGTTGAACTGACTTGGTCACCGAACCAGAACGTCTGGAAGCAATTCCTTGTCAATGGTATTTGGATTGCCCGAACAACCTGAAAAGAAGCACTCATCGCATGTTATCAGTTATCCCGTAAATCAGGACTTAATATTAGGAAAAACACTTCGCATCCGGCAAAGTTCCTCCTGTTGGGCCTCTTGATGAACAAAAACTGTAGGCATTGACTAGGGAATCCAGTACATTTTGTGTCCAGTTCCATCCCGAGTGTAAACTAATCAACATATACTGTGAGAAGGATACCTTTCAGTAGCTGATGGAAGGGAGATATGGCGACTAACAAATTAGGATGGCAGAACGTAAGAAAATATAACATCAGGGCAGCTGCAACCTGTATCCACGATTCCTACGACAGTTATTAATGAAGTTCGCATACCACAACGAGTAGATTATGCAACTGTTGTATTGGAAATGTGAAAGACGGTCACGGTTAAGCAGTAGTATTGTATTGGAGCTTGGAGGATTAGTGTACGGTAGAAAGTGTTGACAACAGGAGGTGGACACGACTAAACAGCGTGTCGGTAGACCGCACAATTTCCACATGCTTACGCAGACAACCTTGCTAGCACAACCCGAATAAAAAGGCGATAAAACAGTATGTGATTCTGTCTCACTTTCGTGCTCATTTCAACCTTATATCAACCTTATCTCACACATTTCGCACATTGTCAGCTAAAAGCCCATACGGAAAACACACGGAAAACAACCTTTTTTTCGGGGGCAGGCGGAAAGACTGTGTTCGTATCGCGTGACTACTGCAGACTGACCCACTCACCGGACAAATGACGGGCCCCTAAAAATTGACGAGCCACAAAAAGTGCCTGCAAATCGACTTATTTTGTCGGCAGGCGAAAAGTTATTCGTCGGCGTCACGTGACGCTCACTAAGCCCGTATGCGTTTAGCGTAACTATTTTGCGTACCCGTTTGTCATCGGTTAGCCCAATCCGAGTTTTGTAACCGATATCTGGAGCAAAGAAACCCATAATTTAAAAAAGGGATCTTCTTACCTTACGGTAACGTCCACATGTTCAACCCGGAAGGTCACGTAACAAACCCAATCAGACAAGGGCAGGTTCGCTAACGCATTGGCGTGCCACGGGGGTGAATCATGCCCATGGGCCCGCCGCACACGCCGTACACGTAGTTTGCATGCGCACACTCGAAAGGCATGACAGACCTTAATGGAGAGAGGAAAAAGCAAACTCTGCATAGGAAGAGAACGATAAAAAGAAGGGAAGGGGCCTAACTATTAAAAATAGCTACATCTACATTCAAACATATAACATCAAGGCGCCTACACCTTGCAAACAAACAACCGAGCTGTAAGTGAAAGTAATGCGTTATCATCAAGACAACTTCCTCACGGCTTTCACTGCTCCAAGTCATTAAATGTACTCACTTCAGAGACATCTCGAACAAACGACGACAATATTTACGCCGATGAGCTCGGTTAGCCGCCATCTCACCTAACGTCTCCAGCCACTGACTCTGTGAGTCGAGATGGCCCTGCCCGGGAGACGAACCGGAACTACAGTGACCAACCCCTTCGTGAACTGTTTCATTTTTTTAATGCAGGTCACCATCTGTCCACTTCGCACCTTGCGCCAGTTGGCCGCAGCACCGTTGAAGATTGATTGATGTGACAGGCAAGCCTAATGTTAACCGCAACATTCTACTTTGCCCAAAAGTGCTTTAAAATAGCAGGGTGGACGGCTGCTCAACCCTCAAACAAACAGATGGCATCTCCTGAACTTCCTCAGCAATATGGTCACTCCTTTCATAACCCATGGCCTCAACATTCTCTGACCATCTTAGAGTTTTGTGTGATCGTCAGTAACCATGGAAAATAATACGCGCTGCAACTGACGTTCTGTCAGCATACACAGTGCATGGCCTGGTTAAGTCTGAATTTTGCATTTTCATAACTCTCGTTACCAGTAGCGCTCGTGGATGCTTCTAAAATACATGCCAACAAACCCAAAGACTGTTCATACGATCCTCTTATTTAATGGGCAACGCGGAAAGTGAGTCGGTAGTGCGTTTTTAGGATTTCGTTACCTGATGGACAGTTGAATACCACGGTCATTCACTGGGCTGTACTAAGGCATTTTCTTCTGGTCACAGCTGAATCCATTGAAATTATTATTCAAGTACAGTCCGGATAACTACACAACCTAATCCATACACCTTCTATCCCATAATGATCACCGTATGAGTTTGACATAACCATTAAGTGATTGACTCGGTGAAAAACCACTGTAGACGAATTTGTTCGCTGTTATCTGCCATTCAAGTCAGTAGACGTTTGTTCTAACTGGCTACGATTATTAGGAACCTTAAGTGTGTTTATCATATCTTTGTGTTTCACAGAAGCCATATTCGGTCACACAGTGACTAACAAAAAAAGTACAGTGAATCAGTTAGTTTCACAAAGTTACGGTGAAGAAGCTTGAATGATGACCATCGCGCTGACATCCATTTCGCGCAGTTTTCCGTATGTTTATTCACAGAAATATACCAGCGTTCTATATGAAAAAACTAGTATGCTATTGAGTCTTCCTCTTTTTTCAAATAGTATAAAAGTCGTGGCTCTTGGAAACACTGGAATGAACGGAACAAAGCTTTGGACCCGTCTGTTAATCGAAAGATTCGTGAAATCATTGTACCCACAATGGACACCGCCAGGTACAAATATATAATGGAACTCTGCCTAAACCAGCGTCGGCGTCTCATGTTTATCGGACCGACAGGGACGGGAAAATCCGCCTATGTTCAAGAGAAGTTAATGCGAGAACTTGATACGGAAAAATTTGTGGCTTATTTCATGAATTTTTCGGCTCAGACAAGTGCAAATCAAACTCAAGTAAGTAAAATTCGGGCAAACTTCACATGACTTCTGTTTCTTTGCTAATGTGATTTTGATTATAACAGTCTAGAAGAAGTCCAGTCTATGTGGTAGAAACATTGTGTATCCTAACCAACTCGTAAAGTTGTGTCCTCATTCACTTAATTGACGGTATGTTGAACAAGACGGTCAAACTGTCTGACTTCCTTCGTATTAAATTTGGTGTGAGTACCCTACAGTATGTTATATTCGGTTGAAGCAGCAAGATCAATATTGTTTATCGCATCCTGTGAGCTAAAAGGAAAGGAAAGTACTAGAAAACGCTTTTACGACTTATTGTCTCATAAAAATAGACATTAAAAAGTTGTGCTAAGATACACTTGCACAGAATGACAGCTATTGTACATCTTTTTCGGTCTGTCTGTGTTGTTGTCAACAGCAGTACACTACTGAACATTACCAGTCTCTGAATTTTTTTCGTATCTCTTCGAAATCAGTGTGGCACGACGTATATTTTGTGATTGTTATCAGCACAAAAGTGAATGAATTTACTTTGCTAATCAATGTATGCTCAGAGAGCACAAGGTGAACTGGAGCCTTACGAATTAAGGCTATATTGAATAATAACACCGTTTATACTGAGTAAAATCATTGACGGACACATGCTGGCATAATTTGACTCCCGCACATTGAAATATGAAACAACTAAATCGCCAATAACAAAGAACTACCTAATAAACACTAAAACACCGAGAAATGATTTCAATATCTATTTTCTGCATAGTACTGGGTTTGCCGTAATGTTATCTGACTCCCCGCTGCAACTGAGTACGTCAAAAACCTAGTGGCAGTCGTTTACTTTAGGGTGAAAGCTGCGTAACATCTAATAGACTCATTAATTCTGCTTGTATCTGCTTCATTTTAAAGGAGTCTGCAAGTGTCCGCATAAATTGTGCTTACTTAATTAACACATTAATGACGAGCAGCAGGACGTAAAATTCACCAAGGTACCATGCAGTTTTGTTGTAACCGTGGCTGTCTCCGTGTTCGTCAGTCCGCATTGTGTACGGACTTTACTCCGCCTCACTCATTCATCACCTTCTGCAAAACAGACAGTGTTCAGAGTGACGGAATTTCAAGCCGACATGAGGTTTCATCGTAAATTAGAATACCCCATACGCATCCTTGATTGGTGTTATGTCGACCACCTCAATCCAAATCAGATCAGAACAGCAAAACACCACGAATGAATGACCAGGTGTAGTAGGTGTACCAACATGGGTTAGGGCAACTGTCTTTTTTACAGGACAGCAATTATTAAGGCACAGTACAACACGGCAGGTCAATCTGGAATCAGGAAAGCGAAAGCGGTAGACAGGAGGGCACATTTACAACGGTAATTTGTGGGAACGTAGATTTCGAAATTCAGGGAGTTCGAAGTTGCCTTTTATCTGCGGATGTCCTTATGCTTGAAAAAAAATCGCGGTTACCCTTAACAGTTGGCCAACAGTAATGAGTAAAACACCGATATCCAGCTGATCTACAGCAAGCATTTATTCAAATATTTTTAATTATTCGCAGTCGTGATATACAATGTGAAACTTGATCATACAATACAGTGACAGGTCTAGATAAGACCGTCCAGATACAACGAAAATGAAAATTACTTGAGAAAACTTGTCTGTAAATTAGAAACTCATGCTATAAACTTCATTGTAACCTTCATTTTATCCCCGCTAACTAAACACACTACACTTCTCTATCGGCATAGTTAATTGTGATGTCCAAAATCGATCGGAGACGTAAAGGTGTTTACGGACCACCGGTAGGCAAGACTGCCCTTTTCTTTGTCGATGATTTGAATATGCCAGCCAAAGAGGAGTACGGTGCACAGCCACCCGTCGAACTGCTGCGAATGCTCATCGATCATGGATATTGGTAAGTGAAAACTTAACGGACTCTCCCTATACTTACAACTGATTATATCACCTAAGATTGCTCACCTTGCGAACGTCGCATTTCGTTCACTTTCTCAGGTATGATTTAAAGGATACAACCAAGTTGGTTCTACAAGAAATCAATGTGATCGCTGCAATGGGACCACCTGGTGGAGGACGCAATGATGTCACACAACGATTTCTGCGACATTTTCACATGATCAGCATGACACCGTTCAACGACGAGACGATGTATCGTATTTTCTCAGCTCTGATGCTAACTTACATGAAGGTTGGTTGTTCGAATGAGAGAAGCTGCTTACTATGATTCATTAAAATTGCATTTTAACCGGGTGTAGAACAGGTTATAACACAATTATACATAAGTCTCTCCGTCACAAGTGGTGCTCGAAAATAGTGGCCGTGTTCGTAAGACCTTTGGCTTGTAGCACGAAATGTTGCCTGTTCGATCCTCTATCTACTAAGTCCAAACATGAATGAAAACGTGCGTGAAATGTCGGTTTGAGGGTTAGCATTACGAAACCTTATACGTCTCTGACCGTTTTTATTTCATTCCGGACATAACATCGTATTTCAAAAGGAAAAGCGGCCCGATTATCATAATGTTAGTCATACAAGTAGCTATTGACTTCCCATTTGGATAGTCAGATTGTGAACTGAAATAAAGTCAAATAAGTTATAGTATTGTCCACCGATAGTACGTTGCAAGCGGCTGATTAAATTATTCATTGCTTTGGTTCACACATACACATAGTGTTGACAATCCCTCCTCTAAGGTTCACAGATCATACGGAACACATGGACAGCTAAACTGGGGTGATCAGCCAAACACGTACACGTAAAATCAAGTTCCACATGCTGTTGCATTCTACAATGTCTACGAAATCCATTTTTATCGAACTTCCAGCATTTCAGACTTTGATGCGCTTTTAACCTTCTATGATGGATGACAGTTCGACAAGCGGATAAATTAGTTACTAATTTGTGACCTGTAAACTACACATTCAAGCATGCAGTGCATACGTGCACTGAGTTAACGCTCTCCAAGTTATACATAACGAATACCAGACGCGAAATAAGAATACAAATAGTGGCGGGAAATCGAACGTACATCATGCGACAATTACATTGGGTCTCAACCATTGTTAAACACCGATACGCAAAAGCACTTAGGGTGGTTAAGGATGCGACCGTCGAGCGCGCGAGTAAGCCGGAGGTGTGTATGGCTCCGTTGGAGCGCACAGGTCGACAATTATGCAAACAAACAAACGCGATGTCATGCAGAAAGCAGATGGCAGACAACGATCCTTACGATCCTATGTACAATGTGAACTAGGATTTTGAGAAGGATTTTAGACATCGTATAGCAGGCAGGCTGGAGTTATCTCCAGGCCACTACACTTGGATTTCGAGCCGAGAAAATCAGTATAACATTGGTCTGAGTGACAAACAGTTGACTTACTGGAACAACAGTCCCGTTGTTTTACAGAGAACCAATAGTGTTTACGTTAACAGCTGCTACAGAAAGATGAACACGTCCCACGACTTTGACTTAAGTAGTGCTGCAGTTCAAATCCGAGACGCACTCAACTTATATTAATCGAAATTTCCCACAGACAAACTCGATGAAGCTGATTGCCATTTTGATTGGTTGGCACCGATCGACCACAGTTCCGTTTCCAGCAGCCTGTGCTTGAGCCCTGATTGGCCAAATATTCTCCAATCAAGGATTCCCCGTAGTCCAGTCTCAATTAAAATGGATGGTAGATGGATGCGTACGTCGGAAGTGATGTATGTATGAAACGGTTCGATCTGGTGCTCGAGCGAACTGAGAGTCGCTGCAATGTGTGCGAGGACGTTAAGAAAACCCTATGCTCATTCAGGGCATGGCAGGAAACGAAGATACCCCATTTCACCGTCACTATAAGGCAGTTATCTTCATTGTAAAGGCTAACGATTTCCATGAGGACGGTGTAACTTACCGTGCTTCTTTGGACATGCAGTTTGCCCGTCAGCATTTCATATACACTTGTTCAACTTAGTCTCTTTCCGATGCATTACTGACGTTCGGTCAGTATAAATTATACCGAAAGCCCAACATGTTCTGACCTTGCTGAACACGGGTAGCGTAGACGTCGCAGAGTACTACCGTATGTGGGATGGGTCACTATATACGTGACAGTCAAATTGAATGTTGAAGGCAATCCAGGTGATTAAGCGACCGCAGTTATTATCCGTGTTCCCGGTTTGACCTGTAAACCTCAGAGGGGAATTCTTGACCAAATATGAACACCCAAAAAAATCGTGTTATTCAGTCAGTCAAAAGTGGTTAAACAGTCAGTGTAGTCAGCACCGCCCCATTTTTTTTACCTTTAATTACTTGCAACTTTTAGTGAACATGGCACATCCTCACTCATATACTCTAAGCATTAAAGACCGAGTCGACGTTGAGCTAAAACCAATCCGGTATATCAAATGCTCTGATGTATCTCTCCATGGTTGTTTTGGTTCCGATAACGTAGCGCACTCTGTAAAAGTTTACCGAATGAATCAGTGTTGCACATAATGAAATCAGCTAAACAGATCTGACAGAATTCATAACTGTGAACATTGGGCATGTTACTGACATAAGTGCACCTGAAGTATACTTAAATCCGCAAATTTTGTTGTATCAAACACAAGTGTTTGTGGTAATAAAGTTTTCACTATAATGGCATTTGTTAGAATAACCATAAAACCCCACTTCGCGTTGCAGAAACTATTCAGGATCAGTGGTGCTCTCTGTTACATCGAAATTTCCGTTATAACAACTTCCGTTATGGCGGTTTTCGAATATGTGATGAGTCATGGTGAGATACAGTTTTCCAATATAGCTGTATGCGTCTTAACTTCGACAAAGCTCATGAAGAGGACGGACTAGTGAAAATTTGCTGGAACTAAACTGGTTCTGCAAATAATACATTAACAAACCTATACAACTTACTACCAAGTAGAGTATGTACACGGAAATCGTACACTAGCAACTGACATCTTAGAAAGCAATAGTACGAACAATTAAATCGGGTGATCTGAAGACAAAAGACTCAGAGTTCATCGTCCCAAGAAGGGATACGTCGTGAAGGGGGAACAAAGTTAATGCTGAATACGTCCACGTTCATACAAATACGCAGGTGGTGGGGCAGATAGTGTCGACGTCCCTGCTGACGACTTGTGTTCTCGGGTTCCTGAGCCTGATTAAGTTATCGCAACCGAACACCATATACTAAGTTCATATTTGCTAATTTCTAAAATTTCTGAAATCCCTTTCATGTCATTCGAACATTTCTGATGCGATTACCCAAACAAACAAAGCAGTGCTCCACAAACGGCTGCAATCCAGTGCCAAGGACCGTTAGGTAACTAGCGAACAACAGTTGCGGACCATACGTCTTATATTTGCAGCCATAGTTTGACGGCTAAAACTGATCAGCTACTTAAGCAACCATTCCTCACTCATGTCCGTTGTGCGGATTTTATTGGTTTAGGAAAAAATCATGGCCACCCGTTTAACCCAGCCACGTATATATGAAGGGGTAGTGCACTCCTAGAATCATTAGCGAAGTTTTACATATATTTATAGCACTGTTAGTTCATAATTCCAATTAAAATCCTGGAGTGAGATTTTTTGCTGTTTTCTCAGACCAACAGATTTTAATGCTGTTCTATGAAATCCAGCTAATTCACAGTCGTTTATGGAAGCTGTTCGGATGGTTCACCGTTTGAAGCCATTGTTTACGTCTCCTGCGTACAATACTTTAATGTTTTATGACATAAGCTCTTTATATGTTAGAACGAACTGTTCGTGAAAATAAATTTAATGAGATTTTACGGCTGAATGTCGCTTTTCCTTGCCTTCAGTTGACTTGTAAGGATGCGGAACGTACGTAATATTTAGCGCGATTATATATATATATATATATATATATATATATTAGTTAATTGGAGTTTATTTTTCAGAAACTGAGCGACATATTAATGTGAAATTTCCATTACAGACCCAGGAGTTCAGTTCGGAATACATTGCTCTTGGTCAAACCATAGTCGCATCCACGTTGGAGGTTTATAAGGCAGCCATGGAAAACCTGTTACCCACTCCGGCGAAATCGCATTACTTGTTCAACTTGCGCGACTTCAGTCGTGTCATTCTCGGAATTTGTCTGATTCAAAAAGATCGCGTCGAGGACAAACGAACGTTCTCACGGTTGTGGACACACGAAGTGATGCGAGTCTACTACGATCGGTTGACAGACGATCCCGACCGCAACTGGTTATTTCAGTGGGTGTCTCAAATGTGTTCTGTTTGAATCTTAACCGTTTAGTTTACTTGTTACTGTAGTACACATCTCTTATCTAAAATAACCTAGCTGAGAATCTCCGGTTGACTGCTTCGTAAATTTTTGCAACCTAATCAGAGGGAGGTGAGTTAGTCCTAGACTGGGTTAGAAACAGAACTTTTTGCAACTGAATGTCTTAAATAAAGACACATCAGAGAAGGTGGCCAACGGGCTTTTTCTTCTCATATTGATTAAAACAGTAGATACGAATTAGTATCAGAGACGTTGTAAGGATTATAACAAACTTATATGCATAGATTATGTTAGTCGATATCACGTGACCGAACTGTTCGTGCCATCCTTCCACTTAGTATAACCCATTCAGTATCACAACCATCATCAACATTAAAGACAGTAATACATCAGTGGTTCATGTTTGTGTTTAACCGCCATACAACCATGAAGAAAAGACCAACCACCATTCAAACAGATGAAAATAGGGAAAGGTAGAGCCATAACTGCAAAAAAACACGTCTAAACTCAAGCATTCAATATCAAGGTGATTACACTTCGTGAAGTAATGACCAATACGTAATTGAAAGTAAGGTATCATCAATAAAACTCAAGCTTCCATTTCACTTTCCTTCAATAGGTATGGGGCTATTTACCTGCATTATCCTTCTGGCGAGGGATTTGCTTGGATTACTGTCTAGTGTTGGAGTTTAAGAACTTCATTGCTAGGCAGCGTCGGTCTATAACAGTTTCCACATTCACACAGGGAACCCTTGTGGAAATCATTGTGAATTGAGTTGACCTTTGGAGAGAAAAATGTAATACTCGGAATTAGGAACTTCGAATAACCCTAGAAATCGTACTCGAATTGAAACCTCCCACGCAAGTAATGAGCAGAAGACCACGTACTGGTTGCAGAAAGCAGTTCATATTCGTGAGACAAGAAGCCGCATTTATAGATTCATGTTGTAACGCTGGTTAATATGACCTCAATCTATCCCGACTGATTGCAAAAGACTCAGCAATGAGGCACGACAAAAGTTGTTCACTATACTGTCAATAAAGCATTATATATGAAATCAACACAGCAGCTGGTTTCATTGGCTTCGCTTCAGCAGCTTAGCTCGGCCTTGACCAACGACTGTTGATCACTCCATAACGTGTTCCAGGATTGTTGTTCGGTCCATGCATATGTCCTGTCTAGTGCACTTGTTTGACCTTTCGGTAAGAGTCGTGATGCGCGCCCCAACTGAGATCATTTTGTCTCGAGGCCTCTGTGACAATTTACAACAGTATTAATCTCAGCCTGTCATTGGCTGATCTTATTCCCACATATAAAGTCGCGAACTGTAAGTTAGTTGGTGCAATACAGGACAAAGAAATTAGCGAATAACGGAAGGCGTAACAGTGGGACTGTTCGTCAAATCCTGATGTGCTATCTTTAACGTTACATTTGGATTGGCCCCCTGTTAGACTCCTACTGCGTCGGGGTTTGGATAAGAGGTGAATCGAATAGATTTTCACTTTGAGAAAGTAACCGAATTCCTCGGTTTCAAGTAACCGGTCGATTCAGTTGACTGTTTTGTACCTTTGTGGTATTCCTCAAGACTGTCTACATTCATCGTTTTTGTCAGCCTGTCATAGATAAGATGAGTGTTTGTGTAACTCATAGACTGTCAGCCTGAGGCTCCTTCTTGATGCAAGGCTAATAGATTTTGACTATGCGGGAGGCAAGGTATTGCCGTGTGACAATTCTCAGACGGTACGAATAATGTCAGACAGTAGTTTACTTTGTATCAAGTAAACCAGAGTGTGTTCACCGTTTCATACGACTGTGAGACTGTTGTGATTACGTTAATCTAAAGTGGTATAATAAACCTCTGAAGGTTGTTGAATTTTGCAGTGACAGCAGTGGAAGTATAGAACGTTAAACATGGGTCGGTGGGTAGCTCCCCAATTGTTGAGTTGTATATGTAAGGTTGATATGAGATTGATGTTAACGTGCGGCTGCGAAACGTGGTTGATCAGAGTGGTTGGTATAAATCTTCTTCACTTGGTCTATCATCAATCTGTCTGATCAATGGTACACATCGGCTGGCATTCACGGATAAATTCCAATTAGGTTAAACTGATGGTATTTCAAATGCAAGACAGACAAGTTCGCTTAATCAAGCTCTAAGGATGCACAGAGTTTTATGACTTGGTGAGATTCTGAGGGCACCAATTAATCATCTGCTGCTCACGGCACTCTTTGTTAGTCGGAAAACCAACGTAGGAAGTGATTTGGACAAGCGTAGACTCGGCGTGAGGAAATGAAAACCGTTACCATTGAAGTATTCATCATTGACATGGTTGGAACATCGGGTAATGGCTTTCTCGATTCCCACAGTACGTGATTTAAACATTCGCACAAGTGGTAGTTAGTCGGGCTTAGAATCGTGAAATTTGTTATCGTTCAACTGAGCTACATGCGAAATGAGTGCAGCTAATTAGGTGAACAGTGGAAGTAGCCAAAAATTGTCATACAGATGGCGACTTATACTCACTCATAATTGTGATGGTTGTTTGCACGATATAGGCATCTTGATGTTCATTATCTGAGTTTTGACATGAAGCATTAAAACTGCAACCTTCACAAATTGTCTCACCCTATCTCCTGATTAGGCGTTAAGCTCACCTGTTTATATAACATACCATGTGTCGGTTGTATCAATAATAGTTATCGGAATCTTGCCCAAGATCGAATGAGCTGTTTTTTTCTTACGATTATGATCGGTTATGACTCCTTGTTACAACGTGGTCAAAGTGGGTGGGTGTCGCCTGCCTGGATAGGGTCCTCGTGATCACTCAAACCGCTGGTTAGAGACGCTATCCCAGATGGCGATGTGTCGCAGTCAATGGCGTACTTGTATCCATAACAGTTTTAGTTCTTCCGCTTAGTCTTCTTTTAATAATTTTCAACCTTCTTAGTAACGTTTTCTTCTAGGAGATTTCACGTCACTGTTGAGGTGAGCGGCGGCCCGAGCCACAGTACCTTTTGGTCAGGCTCATGGCTGTTATAAAGATGATGTTGTTACATGGTCAAAACGAACAACCGAGACTTCCTGGTTGTCTACTGGTGAGGTCCACTGACCCTTACACGTTTGCCTGGTGAAAGAACCTTATTTCATACGAATGTTGTGGCTTTCCCATAATTGTAGTTGTTGAGCCTTCATCCGTGCTGTACTTTGCGTTACGAACTGCCCTCCCGTTGCGTTATGGTTACTAACTGACTGGCTTGCGAAACTGAACACAATCACATTTGAATAACACTGAGGAAACACGAAGGTCACGAGATCAGTTCATTTCATGCACTCTTTTCGATCGCAAATCTGTAACACTTAAAATTAGGTGAGCGGACAGTTAACTGAAAACAAATGAATAATTACCCTCTGGCCTCCTAAGGCTACCTTGACCTTGATTAGGAAAACCAAGACAGGCATAATGTAACTGTTAAACATTTTGGGACACAAAACAGATGCTTGTGGCATGTGATTAGCAAGATCACAATAACCCTGAGCAGTTTCGCCAGGTTGCGCGCTATGATCACACGGAACAATGAAACCACATCGGCTCTGTCTCGTTTGAACTAAGTGTCGATGGGGCCAAGCTTCGGTCGGTTAGTACACGGCCGCTGTTCACTTGACTTATTGATTTGCGCAGCCACTTTGGCGCGTAATGTAGACGCTTCTTGAACTGTTTCTCCATCCGCCGACAGTTTTGTATTCAGAAAAACCGTTCGAGTTGGCTTCCTTCAAAAGTACTCAATTCGTCTCAGCAACTTTTTCGATGCTGGTTTTAGGCGTAGGAATGTATGTTCTGTGTAAAAGCCTTTCGTTTTAGAGCAGTCGAGTTTCTCCACTGTATTTTCAGGCCATGGTAGGTGGTTTACGATTGGTCTAGTGAAGTCATGTTTTGTGGCCTTTTTATTCCGAGTGCACGCATTGGTTGCTGCGATAGGGCGGTGTGCGAGAGAACAACTGAATTTTGTCAACGCTGTCATATAATCCAGTCGGGCTACAGAGTCCAGCCTATAGGGGGTAGAGAGCACGAACCAATGAATGTCGTCAATCTTCCTGGGATCTGTAACACGGTGTAGTCAATTGGCCCCGTAGACATGGTTTAGTATTTTAAAATTAGCCATAGGTGACAGTCGCAACTACTGCCACATCAGTCCCGATAGGCGCAGACGCACTATTGAAGCTTTCGAAGAAGCGATGATTAGCGCATGGTAACTCGCCTAAATAGGAACAATTGCAAGACCGCGCATAAGTGGTTCCATGTCGATTGCATCAGTTATGAACCGCAACCCCGCAAAGTACATAAGAGTAAATTTTTGAATGACACAGAAATCGACATGATACCGGAATGGATCTCCACAAATACGACAGTGACTATCGCATTTTTGAAAATGCGTGCGAAAGCAGAATTTTCGAAAGAAACATCGGCCACTACTGTCAGTCGATATTTGAATGGGTGGTTCATCATGTGACTGAGCTGTGCCAAATTCCCGTCAGCATGAACGTCAATGAGAATCGGGCGGTACGGCGACATTCTGTTTGTCGATTGGAGTGCCTTGTGAACTCCATGACTCTGCTGGTTTGATGAGACGAATTTCAACTTGAATACTCATCAAGGGCCAGCGGCAGCCAGTTGGTATAGTGTAAACAATTGGGTATAACTGTTATAATGACATGCTTCAGATGAATAAAAATTCCGTCATTTATCTAGCCTTTACAAAGCGTTCCTTACCTTCTCTGTCTAGTTTTTTCGAGTCAAGAAACCCAGTAGCGAGGTTTGCGCTATTCAGTAACAAACATCCACCGGTTGTCGACTAGTACGATTGTGTTTCGCTCTGCTTTATATGAAATACCAAGTGAATTTCAACGAACCCAAACGGGTGCATTTTGTTCCCTTCTCCAAATAGGTTCGTCAAGTCAGTTTTGACAAACAATTTTAAAGAAAAAATCGATCTTCTTTTCGCACACTTGGCCAAAAGTGAAGGAGAACCAGTAAGTCGAATTTGAGTTAATGTCTGTCCAGATTACACCATTGTAACGGTATCGCTGACATCCTATCTGGACGTAATGTGCACTGAGGAAAAATAGGTGACAGTAAGCTCCCGGTTGAGGTAAACACATAGCAATAATGTAAAATCGTTAAAAAGATCTTCTGAGTGTTCATCAGGAACAAGCTCGTTTTCGCTTAGTCATTCTCAGGTCAAATACACAACCTTTACCTGTAAAACTGAGAGTACGAGGTAAAATGAGCCCAAAAGTTCAATGAACTATAGTTTGAAGTTATGTAAATATGCAACGAGGTATCATGGTGACTTTGTCCGAACAGATTCAGATTTCAAGTTGAACGTCACTCACATTTGATCGCAGCTGTCGCATTCCCATAGACTTTGCAGTCGACCCCTTTCGAAAAGAAACACTAGACTCGAGTTTCGCTCTCATTACAGCTCGTCACTAATGCATATCCTTGTCACGGCCAGGACTAGAACTCCGATCACGCTTTTCATGAGGCAACCGTGTTTACCACTGCGCCATAGACCTCACATTAGGCACGGTTGAATCACCATGTGTGAACATTCAGTCACATTCGCTTGTGAGTGATGATCAGGTTGCCTGGTCGTCTCGACATGCGATACAGTTACTGCTCGTTAAGTCCAGTCGATAACCGCGAGATTAGATACACATTTATCATTGAGTACCACGTAGTCTATGAACCCGATTATGTCAGTTAAGACAGTGGGGTAAACGGAACAGTCCTAAGAATCTTGAAAATATCAAAACGGCAGTCGAGAAATGGGGATTTAATCGACACTGAAGAAATGTAAAAAGCAATATGCCTCAACCAAGTGTCCTAGTAAATGGTCAAGAGAAAATCAACCTATAAAGCTGTGCTAGCTCCTCATGCAGTGGCCGAAAACAACCCTAATTTAAGGTCAGTAAAACATCTGAACCTAGATGGGAGTGAAACGAACTATAATAACTAGTTTTTGAAATTTGCAAATACAGTTGTTAACAAGGTAAAAACCGCAGTTAAATATCACACGTTTTCAACTAGACAGTCTAGAATGTTTTCTTGTATCCGAAACACAAAGACGTAAGGAAGCACGATCAGTTCAACACCCTCTAGCAAATCATCAGCGTAAGGAATACAGTAAATAACTTATCACAGCCGATTCAATTATATTAACACCACGCGTGAACGATGCTTTATAGTAAGTGTAAGTGAGAACAAACTAAGTATCAGTCTCTTCCACCTGATGGTTGTATTCTATGGGAGTCATTTTATCCTATATATCATATTTCATTGATAAACATATGGTGGATTCTTCACATGCATTTCTCACTAAGCACTGAGCATGTAGTGTGTCTGCTATTCATTTTACACTATAAGGTGGCATCGTCTACGTCTAAAATTGATAGTGGATAGGTTAATGTTTTAATGCAGTGAAATAGCTGCGTACCAAAGCAGGTGAGCCTCTTACTTCGAAAGGATAACGGTTGTCTATTTTGTGATGCAATTCCACTATAAAACTAACATTTTCCTGTTTCTCTTATCCGCCTTGTCAGATCGGTGAGGAGCATCTACGCAGTTTGCTTTTTGGAGATTTCATGGATCCGGATTCGTTACCGGAGGATAGGGCTTATGAAGAAATCAAAGACATCGGGGCAGTGTATCCTGTGGTTGAACAATGTCTGGAGGATTACAATCAAGCAAACAAAAAGAAGATGTCGCTTGTCATATTCAGGTGGGTTGTCTCCGAGGCATAAACGTTGTGTCTTGCTACACACAGTTTCCCCGATCCACATTGTGAATGTGGCACATGAATAGTGACAGATTTCCCTGAGTTTGAAGGTCATTCATGTTTAAAGGTGAGTTATAGATTGACATGACTTCATATATGACAAAACTTAAGATTCAGTCCAACAGTGCACACACAAACGCAGTTGTAGGACAAGAGAAGACGCTATGTTGAAGGTCTACAAGGATCAGTTTGTAAATGTACATAATTATGGTTTAATTCGTACGCAAACTTGTTCAGGTGGGCTGCGGACTGTCTTGAAAGAAAAGATGTTTTTGTTGACCACCGACAATCACCTGTCATTAATTGCCCTTATATATCACAGATCACTTTACCACGCACCCAATCATTGTTTTCGTTCTGTCACCGTTTCCCCGGCAACAGATTAAACGGCAAGTACAAATGTTTTCCTTCAACCAGGTATGAAACAAATTTGGGGTTGCTGCTCGATACCGCCATTTTGTCGTCGTTTTCACCATCCAGTCAAATGGGTTCTTCATTACTGTCAATCTAAGCAGAAGCTTGATATATTCCATTTGTTCACACTCAAAGTATTTTGTTTTTCTCATCTACTAAGCACTGCCTGAAAAGTTTCAGCCTTATTTCATAACGAGTAAAAGGTTTATTGCATGCTCATAAAATGCTGTATAAATCTGTAATGTATTGTGTGACACAATACATGAAGGATACTATATACAAGCTCTTTGAACATATAATATGTTCACTTGCACAGAGCCTGATCATAATAATTTGTAGGAATTGTAGCATGGCTTCTGCAAGGATCTCGGCTGAGATTGTGCTTTTCTACTCGCTCTATCTGTATTTGTCTGAGATGAGTGGCCTGATAGCAATCCGATGTCATTTTCATAAGTCTTGCAGCCCACTGACCGCGTCAGATGCTCACATTTCATTTCTACGACGTCCACTCTTGACCCCATTCGGGAAGGTCGTTACGCCCGCATATTTTCGAAGACTGGTTAGATTATTGAAATGTTTGCCACTTTTTCGACACTTCGGCTGTCAGTGAAGTGAGGTAGTTCATCTCACGTTTTTATTTCAACTTTTGGGCTATGTCAGTGATACCGGACTAGGTAAGAATTAAATAGTCGTCTGTTTTCATTCAGTGCTACAAATATACGTTTGGTTTCCAAACTATAACTCATCTTTTAATCAGATGCCTCTTAGGCCACTATTCGACTGTTCTTAAGTGAACGTGTGTAAAACGGAAGATCAGTTGCCATCAGGTTCATGTTTTAATTGATTACTGTGTTATGGATTGGGAGAGTATGGATGTCAGATAACGTGTTCAGTTTGTGATGTAACGCGCCTTTTCCTTTCCAACGTTCTAATACGGCTTGACTGCTTGACGTGAGTCCCTGCTATGCGGTTTCACCCAGTCTACTTGCGCACAGACAAGAAGAACACGATTGCGGACAAACACGCTGTATTGCCAAATACCAGTTCGACAAACGAATAAAATGCCTGTAAATATATCTCATGAAATAGTGGCTAAATATGGCCATTTGCTTGTTGATTCACTGTCTGCTTGTTTAGACCACTTCGTTGCCAAGTGGCCAAGTAAGGCCAATTCCATAGGCGTTAGTTCTCGGGCTGGCGTGACACTCACGCCCATTTGCACGTATAGTCCTGTTAGTTGGTCCGACGTGCCCCTCAGTGCATTGTCTGATTTCGTCAGCCGTCACCGAGGCCCTGATTGGTTTGCAATGAGGACTGATTTCCTCAGCCGTCACCGATGTCCTGATTAGATTGTTTTGATAAATTTGCCTCCTATCAGTTTGTTCCCAGTTTGGTTTACTCTGGAAGTAGAGTCTGCTTCGTGTTAATCTTACACCGTTGTTCATCAGATAATATCGCGAATATGCAGTGTGCGAAATTATCTCTTAGCGTTCGAGATTGAGGTAGAACAGTGTTCTCAGAAATCCTGTTTTAGCAACCAAGGCTGCGCTATTTCTTCGTCAGGTCGTCGAAAGAACAGCTATCGACCATCTTCAAGGGTTAATTCCCACTATATGTACGCCCTTTTCTTAGTAGCTAATCGACCTCTCAGTCAACTAGGCTGGCGCTCAATAGTTCTGTCCAATATGGACCCAGGATTGTATAGAAGAAGGCACTGAATAAGCTGTCTCACTCCAAAAATAGGAATTAATCAATCTCTTTAGTATTTTCATCTATATCTTTGCAGATATGTTGTCGAGCACTTGTCACGCATTTGTCGTATTCTGCGTGTTCCTGGTGGTAACGCTCTGCTGGTGGGTGTTGGTGGATCTGGTAGACAATCACTCACGCGTCTGGCGGCAGCGATGGCCGGATACAGCCTATTCCAGCCGGAAATCTCGAAACATTACGGCAAATCTGAATGGAGAGAAGATATAAAGGTTAGTTAGAGGGATAATTCACAGTTTCACATAGGCATATGAGTTGTTTGTCGATCTGCACGTTCCTTTCTTCATGCGGCTATGATGGAGTTTTGATAGAGGTTGCAGGAAGCTCAACGGAATTGCTTGTCTTTACATGGATAAACTTAAAACCTCCTATTTATTACTAATGAACCTTCAGTTCTAGGTGGAAAGCCAACATGATGTGATTTGACGCATGTCCATTCACCTGTTCCAGAATAATAAAAACAGAGCCATATAACCATCATGCTGCAACTACCTCAGGAATCTAATAACCGTAAAGATTGTCAATGAAACATACCATATCTAGCATACAATATATAATACACACATAATATGGAAACATGTATGAAGTTAAGTTAAGTGTAGATAGCTGTGTGCAGCTTGAAACTGAACTGCAATATAATTTCACGAATGCCATGAATGAACATGCCACTTGTAGACATCGTCACCTGAGTCCTTTGGGTTCGTCAGTGAGATACAGAGTGCCACACAACTCACAAAGATGAACATGTATGTGTGTGTCTTTCTGTAATATTTAAGAAAAGCCATAGGAACTACAGTTCGATCGATCATTCAAGAGAATATGATTAATAAGGTCGTGTCGAGCAGTCCAAATTGTGGGCCAGATAGTCAAACCGTTCGCAAACATTTCAACGAATTATTTATCCCTTCAGTCCACGGCGTGGTGTGGCAGCTTAACCGCAAAACGCATCGCCGACAAAGTTGGTCCTAAAGTGCGTTGTTGTAACAACAGTTGTTTAGCAAATAAGTATAAAGTCGTTTGTTGAGTCCGGCTTTCCTGGAACACTCCCGTGTGGACTTGAGTAGCTGGATATTAGCCAGTCCACATGTGACCTGGTAAGCCGCACGGAGGCAAACAGTTGGTGAAAACGTTAAAAAACCCTTCGTACTAAACAGATAGGACCAAACTTCCAGCTCCGTTATCATACTTTACAGATACCAATGTAACCCTTCCAGGGTACTTGGCTTAGCTACATGAAAACATAATACTTCAGTGTCTTCGGATATTCCTGTTTCCCTTAGCTAGTATTCTCACCACGTTATTAGTTAACGAATTCTCAGAAGACTAAACTGATCTATTCGATTTTTCTATTCATTAGATGCTGCCTTGAACAGATATAAACGGCTTGTTAATCGAAAACTTTAATAAGATTCATCTGACAAAAAGTCAGTCAGTGAGAATATGTCCGAATTATCCCCTACATAAGGGACAAGCCACAGATTTGTGCAACCTGAAATCGGAAGCAGACGAATTAGCTGTTGTTCGATTGCATGAGATTAGCTACCACTACTAAGTAGAGTTAACAAAAGCGGTCTGTGTAAACATGGTATGTTTTCAAGGTGTACTGCAACCACCTGAGTTGAAACGTGTTGAACGTGTTCCTGCTGACTTCATTTCTCAAAATGGCTAAGTAAATTTTATGATGAACCGCTATACTAGCAATGATTGGAACTAACGAATAACCTACCGGACATATCCGTGCTGTTCATCGTTGTTTGTATTCCAGGTATAATACACTAGGTCTGAGTTTGGAAACAATATTATTGCCCGATGCATATCATTGCCGGTACTAAAGCTCACATGCATGACTGCCATGCAACTGCTGTCCTAAACTTGTGACATAAGGATCGCCGGTTGGGGCCCCAGTCAGGCTGTCACTACTTATATAGTCCAAACTAGCAGAATCAAAGTCACTAAGTATAGATTTTTTAAAAGTAGCATAACTTGGGGGAATTAGCAAAGCACACGTCGTTTATTGACGTAAATTCATGGTTAAATGAATACACGTTTAAACGCGGAATTATTGGTAGGGACAGTAGGTTTTGTATTCAGATAGGCAGTGACTAGTTTGTCGGCTTCATCAGCAGCCAATTGGCCCAGCTCTCGATGTCACTAGGTCCGTAGCATAATTGACATCAATCTGTTGAATAAGTAACTGAGACGGATGCTTCATTCTTTCATTAGATCAGATAGTAAACTGAACGACTGCCCCTCATTCATCTTCATTCGCTGTTTAGAATTACGGGCCTCTCCTCTTATCGGCCGCCATGCTGCCTTCCAAACGATAGCCATACAACACTCTGTTTGCCACTTAGATCACATGACTGGCAAAGTGACACTGATACTGACCTTGCACCACGTATAAAGGTGGGTCATGTGATCCAACCCAAAAACCCAGACAGAACTCGGGGCCTGGCCAGAAATGAGGGTGAAGAATGCAGACAAGCCAAACAGCAAATGTTTTGAAAACGTACGGCCTGTGTGCACGGTGTTTCGAACACGGTTGTGGAGAACGACACGATTGTGTGCGGAATTTCATTTCAACAATAGTTTTATTGCATCCAACCAAACTGTTTTTTCTTTGCACAGGTCTTGTTGAAACGTGCAGGTGGTGAGGGAAAAGCCACTGTGTTCTTGATGACCGACGCCCAGATAAAAGAGGAATCGTTTCTGGAAGATCTAGACAATCTTCTGAATGCTGGTGAGGTGCCAAACTTATACACATCGGAAGAGAAAGCTGAGGTCATGGACATGGTTCAGAGTGCTCAAGAAAACGCTACAGGTTCTGGTAAGATGACTGATTTGTCACCGTTGGCATTGTATGCACTGTTCGTCGATCGGTGCCGTGAGAAATTGCATGTCGTCATGGCCTTCTCGCCAATCGGTGAAGCTTTCCGCAATCGATTGAGACAGTTCCCGGCTCTGATCAACTGCTGCACAATTGATTGGTTTCAAGTTAGTTTTGAAGTCTGCTATCAGAATTGGTTAGCATCAACTTTATCTGTATGCTTGTCTGGGTTTTTCAACTAGGTTGCGGCTATATATTTTGAGATTACATGGAAGTATATGTCGAGTTAAAGTGAAAACTACGTGCTGCCTTGTCACCGTCGCTTTGTTTCTTTCCGTTCAATTCTGTTTCAGCTGAGGTCAAATACAGTGGCCTCCCTACTATTTTTACTATCAGCTAGCTACAAAATTGCCCCCAATTCAACGCAGTAGGTACAGACCACTGCGTTTCATTTTTCGGATTACTATGTCACCAACATGAGTAAGGTATACTGAAAAGGTGGAGCGATATCAAAGTTGGTCAAATCGATTCAACAAAAAGTTATACACCAGGAGTTTACATCGCGTCGAGCATGTGTCAGGGACTGAGGTAGTAGTAACCTTGTTAGAACCAAGTAGAAAAATCAGTTTGAATGTGTGCGAGGTTAGAGCGAGATAGCATTTGGGCCACGCAACGAAATACTAAACAAGGGGGATACTACATCAATAGCATAGCCAGGGTTGGAGGTGTAGGATGCACTGGTTGATTAGGTCAAGTTGAGAGATGAAAATATTCATGTTCCACCAGTCTTTGCTCAGTGTTGTTACGTTTGCAGTAACTTTTGAAAAGTTCGGTGAAAAGTTTAGTAGTGCATGGTCATTCTTTCCGGCTGGGGGCTATAACAGGAGTTCAGGTGTGATTGCGCACATATTTGAACACGTCTTTCTCCCAAGAAATACATCCTTTAACGTCTCCTGACAGGATTGTAGGGGTACACTTCACAGTGAATTGCGATCTACCCACGATATATTGAATAGCTTAATACGACATATATGCATGGCAGATATCTGCGCATACAGGTAGCAGTCCATAATGTGAATTTATGATACACATGTAGACGTAGGCATATTGAAAGTTGTTTGAAAACATTTTTCTAAAACAATCCCATGTTTCCTCTGTTAATGTCATCATTTTAAATGGTGAAGTTAAATAAACCTGGGTAACTGGAACCACAACACAAATCCTTTACGAACCCACTATGACAGGCAGATACGTTTAATTGGCGATGCATCACTAAATTGCAGTTTCCCTCGGTCAGTCTCACTGAACAAAACACTGAATGTCGCAGTGCCGTCCGTGTTATGACTGGTTTCAAGAAACCGCATGACGATTTGGGACGAGGAGTTTCGGGGATATGGGGTAGGTGATTTAGTCATAGTGACAGTTTGGATGTGCAACCACTTTGAGATGTGTTCACAGAACCGAATAGCCGGAGATTGGGTGGTCCTCCTACATAATGCTTGCGCAACCGCAAAAAATGTAACGTGCATGAAATGTGAATAAGCACGTTTCCCTTTGTTCACAGCAGTGCAACGAATCTCGACATTGTAAGGGGTGCAAACACACCAACACCAAATATAACAATTTCCCAATTCGATTTTCGTTTCTCACACTTCCACTTTGAAAATTTTGCCACCTATGTACTAACTGTAGCTGACCGTTTCAACAGTTGATCCATGACGACACCTATAAAGGACGTTTCAGCCGAAACAACCTCCCAAACATTAATTGAAGGTTAGGTTGTCAATTTTAGTACGTCATCCACCATCACTGCTGACCGTTTTCGCTATTCCGTTCTTATCCATTTTCTGGATTGCATCCACTTCAGAGATTGGTCAGACGATTCTCTGGGTAAATTATAGCTTAATCAATACCCGACTTCTGTTTAACAAAACAAAACAAACGGTCGCCGCTAGCTCATATTGAGATCTAATCAATCGTTAGCATAGGCAACGGTAGCAACGCCCCCCAAACGGTTTACTATGCCGTCCTACATATCCCAAGGGCGTACTCAAAAGTGTACAAAAATAATGTACAAAAGCTGATTATTAGCCGTACCGGAAATTGCTGTTTTTATTTTGCTAAGCATCTACTAAACAGCGCAACAGACAATCAAAACGGCCGCTATCTGGTGATGCTTCGGTTAACCACGTATAGCGCCTCTAAGAATCTTTATCTCTGGCGCACATCCTACATACATGTTTGCTTTATGCGGTCCTTCAGTGTCCCTGAGATAATGAATCTGCTCTATTGTAGAAAGCAAGGGTTAAAACATTTTTTTAGGTTTATCACTAGTACATATTTGATTTGGTCTCAACAACAAGGTTCCCACCGGGCTCTCTTGTACGTTGTGAGAGTAGACATTGCGAAACACGCGTACTTGCCGAAAAATCTCGTCTTCTATAGACTGGCCATGCATCTCAACCGTCCCGTTTTCGATTAAATAACATGTGTTAGAACGGGAATTGATCTGAGTCGTCCTCTTCAATCATCAGCTTAATCTTTTTGTGTGCTGCGTTCAGTGTTATTAACATCCGCATTGCACCCTGTGTGAAATCGTTTAGAGCAAAATAGAATTGAGGATGTCCAGCACATTCTTCACAATCAAGGGTGTGTCCTGTCTTTGGCTCCGTTTACTTACAGAGCCGTTGAGTGTTCTGCAAGTACAAGTTGTCCCAGAAGTGTGACGTCAAATGTAGAATCCGGAGTCCGAACCATAGGGCATACCCATGTTAGCATTCATGGTTCGGGTATGTAAGACGTATCTGAATATTTGAATTTCTTCTATTCTCATTGGACTAAGAAACCAGTTGGGCAACAAACTAGGCCGGGTGGTTGTGGACTGTTAATAAGCAGTTGTATAAGTTATTCACATGACAGGCGTACACTAATCAGTCAGCAAATGATGTGGACAAAATGCAGTCACTTAATTCATACTAGAATCACACGAACAAACTAAAGACAAGAGTAATATGAACACATTAGGAAAGTTGGGGGGAAAACAAGAGTATGACAATGGAGGGACGAACCATTGAATATAAAAATACGATTCATAATCGGCCTCTGTACAATGCATTACAATGTTGGTGAGTGATGAGTTCAATAGAATTTGCTTCTGGACACACAAAGTTGATTTCTCAAGATGTATAGCTGCATCTCGGAGTAAACTAAAGCACGTTTGTTTACAGTCTGCTAAGCAAAACAAAAACCCTTCGAGTGTTCTACTGTGTGGCCAGATTCGAGCAAGTGTTTCCTTGACACCCCTTGGCGTTCCAGTTTTGGTACTCGGAAGCCACTTCGATTGTGTAGTACCCTCACTGTACAGCCCACGTATTGAAATCTGAAGGTACAGATAAATACATAAACAGAATTTGCTTTGGCGACTGTTAACACTGGATCTTTCCTGTGAGTCGAAGTCACGCACGCTGCTAAATGGAACGCGAAGGGCCTTGCTTACCTATAACAAATGTTCCGGAGCTCTTTCCCGGCACCAAAAATCCGAACTACAAACCAAATGACTTACCCAACGGTTACGACTCTTAACCGAGTCGGGTGAGCGAACGGCAGAGCACATCACCGAAACCACAGCCAGATTAGCTGACCGTGTGTAGGGTGGGGGTGTGCGCATATTTCCAGTGGAGTCGCTTGGCCCTACTGACGCAGTATTCTCACCAGCACGGTTCACGAAAGATAATACCTGGCTGCCCACGTTATGCAGCGCTTAAGAGGCAGCTCTAGACTGGAGACAACAAAACAGCCATGTCCAATTTAGTTCGAAAGAATTATGATGCTGGAACCAGATCAAACTCTTGGGAAACAAGTAAGAAAACGACTCGTCGGTAAGCTGACAGCTGAACGACGTATTGGACTGGCTGTTATTTATGCCACATGTGGTAAAATTGTGGAGAAAGCCACTGGGGAGTTTAAAGCAAGACAGGTGGGCACGCGATCGGTTACCTGTAAGTCGGTTCAAAGGCTAATGAAAAACTTTGTTGCAATGTGCAGTGTTCGTGACTTGAAAAGAAATGATCAGCTGCGCTCATCAACAGATGACTGTTCTGCCGGTGATGTTCTACGACGTGTAAAAACAGCTTACAAAAGAACGTTCGTCGGCTCACGCAAGAATGTAACACTTTCAAGTCCGCTGTATACAGGGTGCCCAAAAGATACAAGTATCGACCATACCAGGAGGCCCGATTACAGGAGCCTGGATTATCGGATGTTTACAGAGGTTAGTCATTCTACACGTGCTATTTATCATATTCTACAATAGTTACTGATGAAACAATATTCTGTCTGAATGGATTCGTGCAGAAACCCCATTTTTGCACATCAACAACCCCATCGGTTTACTACAACCCGAAGTCAACATGGCCAAAGCTTACGGTTTGGCGGGGAATTGTTGAAAAATGGATTATTGAACCTTTCTTTTTTGATGAAAGTGTTACCAGTAAAACCTCTACTCGCCTAATCATTCACAAGGGAAAGCATTCTTAGCTGAAGATGCTGCAGCAAAATGTTGTATCCGCGCTGGAGCAACTGGGAGTACTTGACAACATTTGGTTTCATCAAGATGGCGCAGCACCACATTATACATTAAGTGTACGAGAACATCAGAAGGGAACATTCGGGCGACGATGACTTAGTCGTGATGAACTAAGGGAGTAGCCCCAACGATCACCGGATATCCTTTCACTGGATTTTTTCTTTGGGGTTACCTCAAAGACGCATCCTACAGAGAGCGTTCACGAACACTGGATGAACTAAAAGTGGCCATAATCTTGGAATGCGATACAGTTTCTGAAGTTAGTTTGCAGCGTGTGCTGTCATCGTCCCTAAGGATAGAATTTTTTTTGTAAACACAACCGCGGAGAATATTTCAATCATCTCTTCTGGATTTACTGTCTATATACTAGATCTTTCTTTTCATCCTGTCGTTGATGACAATAGTGTTGACCTGTCAGTAGAACAGCACGTTTGAAGCGGTAATTTCCAGATTCGCATACTTCCTAGATTATTGTCTGATTAAGGTAACGCTTTGGTTCATGTGTAATGAGATACCATAGAAGATAGGATACTTCAGCACAGAAAGCATTAAGTCATTATTCACAAGTACATGACAACCGGACGTAATATATAAAATACCGTGGAGCGTGGGGACGGTATATTCATTTCATAGTACATGCAAACGGCACTCGTATAACGCTGTAAACGGCACCGACATGAGTACACCAACTCAGTTCTAGCTAATCGTTTTCAGTAATCTCTACACGCTGCATATGATTCATCTGTAAGGTACAAAAATGGTCCCAATATCGGTAGTTGTTTCCTGAAAACGACGCATTGGCCACGGTCTACCAGTGTGATCTGGTAGTCAAAGTTATTGCAGCACTGCTACAATATCTGAAAATAGGAATGGTGTAGTTTGTAAAAGAGTATAAGATTTGACATTTTACCCGTAACACTCTTATCACGAAAGAAAGCTCCGATAATCCATGTTCCAACAAGCCACGTCCAAACCATTACGCTTGGGTCATGTAGACATCGGGTTGGGGGAAACCGATGAGTCACTGCTTTGCCAAAAGTGGGTTTTCGCATAAATCCATTCACAGAGGAAATTGCTTCATCAGTAAATACTGTCGAATATATATCTCTTTCTGGTAAACAGCATGTGTAAAGTAGCTCACCATTGTATGCATCCGACAACTGAAGCTCTTGTAGTCGTGCCTCTTGGTGTGGCCGATACTGGTATCTTTCGAATGTCTTGTGTACAGTGGACTTCGATGTGTTACACCCTTGAGCGAACTGACAGACAACCTTTTAGGGACTGCTTTTTACACGTCGCAAAACACCATTGGCAGAACACTCATCTGTTGATGTACGCGATCGACCATTTCTTTGCAGGTCATAAACACTACTCGTCGTAAAAAACTTTTCATCAGCCTTCGAACTGAGTTACAAGTAACTGGTTACGTACCTGCATGCCTTGAATTAAACTCAATAGTTCTTTTACTTGCGTTCCAGGAGTGTGATCTCGTTCCGTGGTTCGCCTGCTGTTGTAACAAATCTCAAAGACTGGGTACAACGTTTGTCTTTAGTCTCATTGATATAAGCTTCAACTGTGGACGTGCTCTCTGATCATGTTGTTACTTCCCATTGTAGAATTTACGCACTCATCTTCAATTTGCCTCAACCACCTCATGAAGAGGTCGATTATCTACGGAAACGTAGTGCAAAAACTCGCTACAAAAACTGCTATTTTGTTATGCGGACACTACCGCAACTGTTTTTACCATGAATTCAGCTTAACAGGGGGTTAACAATGACACCGCGGTGTACAGCACGTTTAAGAAATATGGACTTGTCAATAAAATCCGGATTCCGAACCAAAAGGCTTACTTTGATTACCATCTGTGGTTCGGGGCTTCTTGTTGTGAGATGTCATAGATTGGATACTTTTGCACACGACGCATTAAATACTTATTCATAAAGATTGAACATCACCCACAACTGATCGCAGCTGTCGCATTCCCATAGACTTTCCAGTCGGTCCCTTTCGAAGAGAAGCACTAGACACGGGTTTCGTTTTCATTAGAGCTCATCAGTGGTGCATATCCTTGCCACTGCAGGGACTAGAACTCCGGCCACGCTGTTCATGAGGAAACCGTGTTTGCCACTGCGCCACTAATCTCACATTAGGCACGATCGAATAATCACATGTGAACACTCAACCACTTTCGCTTGTTCCCTCCAAATGACACATTGGTCGCGGTCCTACAGTGTGATCTGGTTCCGGCATGATAATCCCGTCCATTTTGCCAACGATATTTTTCAAATTAATGTTGGTTTCCAGAGAACAAGAGCATCGCAATCTGGACAATATTTTCGAAAGAGTTGTCCCCCGACATTGATACCGTAACAGATTGTCTTCATCGCGGATGAAGTGTTCGAATAAAATGTATCGACCGGAAATGGGATGTAACGGGTCAGTACAACACAGTACCGCTCCTTCAAGTATGTCTTAAACAACTTGGGGCTCTGTGGATTTTTGGCTTCATCTATGACGACTGTCGCATGCGGTTTTTCGTTTTGTCAAATTTTTACGCTGAATGTAGGGTCACAACTCCATATTTCAGGCTTATTTGTTTGGATGAAAATCTTGGACTACCAAGAGTTCTCACGAAGCTTTGGTTATTCGAGTTCAGTCTGTGCTATTTGAAAATCGTTAGACTTTCGTGGTGAATGGTAGGTGAAGTCAATAAACCTTGATCAACTATGTTCAGCCTAAAAGTGATCACAGAAATCTACCAGTAACAGAATGCATGCCATATTTACGGACATAATTAGCCTATTTCTACCGATTACTTGGTGCTCATCTGACCCAAGCCTATCGTCCGTGAGCTGCCATTGATTAAAATAATGCAATGTGCCATCACAGTCATCGGTAGTCTGGAGAGTGGAAACAGTTTGGATGACAGCATATTTTTATCATCCATCCCGACTCAAGGGGTTGAGAGTTTTAGGGAAATCATCCCAGTTATTGGTTGAACTGTTTTAGGGTAATATTAGGCCTCCTATTTCCATACTAATATGACGTGTGGCAACTGCTCCATCTTCCAATGACGTAAGGGTTGACGCGTACACGAAGCTTATTGTAGCGAAAGGCAAAACCTTTATTGCGCTCGAAAATACCCAATGGAGTCATGAGAAAGACAAAGTAGCGAACAAGACCTGTTTTCTGTGCTTGATCATCAGGCTAATTACAACACAATAAATATGAAAACAATAACTTGGGTGAGTAAGAGAAACGGTCAGTAGAGGTTATGGACAGCGTGTGTTATCAGTTACGCAATCACTGTTCCAATTCGTGGGCTTGACTGATTGTGGGCCAGGATAGATTAAGTGTCCGCACGAACTTCTTCTGAGCACAGAGGTCAGGGTTGCGTAATCGGATACTACTGGCCTCGGCAACGGTCAACATTCGGAGTCTCACCATCTTTGGTCGATTCCTTGGCACTCGGTAAACAATTTGAAAAGCGTCTTCCTTACTGACAGAATGATTAGAGTCAGTCAAATTAGCAACAATCGCACTTGTAACCGTTTTAACCACACCACTATTCAACCAAGCAGGATGATGTTCACGCACTCTGTCAGACAACCAATGTATGATGCTCGACACGAGCAAACAAATGAGTACACACAACAGCTGGTTTTTAACATGGACGTTTGTCTATGAGTTGTGACACGATAATGGGTGTTGAGCGGAAACTCACGCCCAATTGAGCAGCAAAGTAGGTTGTTTCGACAGACTTTTTGGGCTTTCTTCAGATGACTTCGGCCATGGGATCACCCTTGAAAGGAAGACTGATAAACGCAAGTTTCTTATTCACAGAAGGAGATTTAAATTTCAACTCTACTGTCTGTATCGCTGGTTGCCATGCTACGCGCGCGCTCCCATTTATGAATCAGAATTCCGGTCCACAACACCCCCGGCTTCCGCTCACACGCCGCGTGCACTTTCCGGTTTGTGTGTGTGACCGACGTCTTCTCTCGGGAGGTTTTCCGCCCGCCACTTCTCGTCCGTTGGTCTGATCTCGTTGGGCGATGCGTCGCCCGGTCGCTGGTATTGTACGCAATTTATTCACTGTGTGATTTGACCGTAATCCATGACATTGTCGAGATATCCCTCCGAGTGTTGGGATAATGGCACCCCGAATGTGATCGTCCATCCCATTTGCCTGCCATGCCTCGCCCGCTGGTCCGATCCAGTTGAGCGATGACGCGTCCGGTCGCCCATGCCGTTCTCGATCCGCTGGCTGTAGGCTTTTGGACGTTCCTCCCCCCCACATTGAGGTACTCCGCCGAGTGTTGGAATACTCGCAACTCCGGTTCTAATAATCCATCAGATTATGAAATGCAAGGCACCTGTCGGTTTTCTTACCAGACTGCATAAACCACTACAGGTGTTCGGTTACATGTTGCGCGAGTCATTTATTTACAGTGTCAACATACACTAATTATGTTTACATCTAATCGGCTTGACACATGTGCAGTAGGGTTTTCGCCTCGTCAACACGTAACATGACGTTGTATGCATCGAACCACACTCACCTGCTGGACTAATTAACAACGACCAGGCTGATACCGTGCGAATCTGTAGCACTAATGGGTTGGTGTGTACTATACCTAACTCTCAAACACAGTCCTGCAAACACAAATCACCCTTACACCAATTGAATGTTGAATGCCGTTAAATGGGGAAGAGGAAAACTCATTTGAGTGCATAAGTTGTATCCATTCACTATGTATGTTTGGGTGGAATAAACGTGCTTATGAAGCATTGAGACTTCAGTGACCGCAACATCAGAAGCCTAAACCCTGTTCAGCGAAACGACCAGTTCGACCTGACGATTGGGTAGGTCACCGGATATGGAGGGAGGCAGTGGACACCAAAATGATCATTTAATGTCGATCAATCCTAAGGATGATGCTAGCTAACGATGGCAAATCTGTCTGGTGTGCTGCTGACACTGTGTCCACTCCGGTACCAGGAAATGAAATGGACAATTACTGGTTTGACTAGTCGAAGGATCTGTTCGATCTTAGCGTACTCGGGCGGGCTTGGGTCCGGCCGCGAGGTTGTTTCCATACCCGAATACAATGTAATGGAGCTAGAAAGCACAGTGGCCAATCAGACTAGAGGGCGGACAAATACGCGAGGTAACGTTGTTCCAAATGACCGATATTCACCCATTTCAAATGTTGCTAGTTCATGTTTTTTAAGTTTCTGTTTGATAAGACAAATGGGACAGGCATGTATCGTGCACTAGGTTAATCGATTACAGGAAAAACGTGTTATAACGTGGTAAACGTTGTACAGATCTTTTTCCCTGGCTGTATATTTACGTTGGAAATGCCACTAGATCATGTAGTTTTTTATTTTTGGGATGGTGGTAATTTTCTCGGGGTCACAGTTATTATTGGATTTACACGCGTATGTATGTGGCTGGACAGGCGATAACCATCTAACTGTTAGGTGGGCGTTGATTTGGCGTGGTTCAGTAAACAAAAGAGCTACTGAATAAACATTAAACGTAGGTAACTAGTTGGGTGTATCTTGGCGGTCTGATTTTCAGTGGATTGTGATGACTGTTGACAAACAGGTTTCTGTATTTTGGTGATTCACCCTAAGGTAAATGCATAAACAAGCTGGGCCTAGTCTAACGAGATTCTACCAACCTCTGCTTAGGCGGTACTAGGCTTTTTCGGTCCCCAAAACAGTTTTCCCTTAAAATTTTGGTTGCGATTGGGATATCTAAATGTGGTGATTTGGTTAACACTATTACTGTTCAGACCAAAACACAAAGAGCTTATCCAGTGAGCACGAAGTAACATTGACGCAGGGGACTAGCCGCCATGACGTCTGTTGTACCCGTGTACCGGGTTCCTGCTGAACCACGGTCTCCATTCAGATAATGAGTTATGCATATTGTGAATAACTGCACTTAATTACAGTGTAATTTAAACCCACTGTTTTGTGTTGTGTATTACCAACTACGTTCAACCAAACTCCTGTCTTCGTACTGTCTCTATTCTGGTGCGTCCAGTCTCTTCCAGTTATCGGTGCACGATCCGAATCTAAATCAATATACAACATACCGACCGTGTTCCGAAAAGCAATTACTACGCCAATCTTAACAACTTTAGCGCATCCTAAAAGTCCTTATTCCAGGGAGGTATACTCAAGAGGTAGTACAGTAATATGTTATTCAGTTTGTTTTTCAGAGATTCGGTCCACTTGAACTATGTATGGGCTTCGGCATCTTTGTCGGAAATAAACCGACACTACCGGCACGTACACCGTTTCGATGTAGAAATTTTCACTGACGGTACACATACCAGTTATTCAACCCAGAGCAAGTGGTTACTTTTGCGTGAACCAGCACTGCAATATTCGTTCACTTTCGCTTTCTCTATCACACAGCCCTGGCCGGAGGATGCCCTGGAAAGAGTGGCACACAAAGCTCTGCAGTATCTGGATATAGACGATAACATTAGAAACGTCACCGTAAATTTGTTCAAATATTTTCACACGTCCATCACACCACTGGCCGAAAAATTCCTGCAACGTCTCGGACGAAAGACCTATGTGACTCCGACATCATATCTGGAGCTAATAGATAGCTTCCAACGTCTTCTGACTAAAAAACAAGAGGAGATCAGTCGGGCCAGAATGCGGTGAGTCACACTGAAATTTTTTACTTATATTCTGTAGGGCTCGCGGCTGTATCCAACGTGGATTCATCAATCCAGATGCACTGCCACCATAACTGTGATAGACATTTAAATCCGATCGCTCTTACGATCGATCAAGACTACGTAGAAGATGGCCCCATCTATTAGGTACATACATTAGATGTTGGGCAAACGGAGCTCGGCTGACAAAATGTGATCCATCAAAGTGAGATCGTTGTAATGGCGGCCGGCAGCTTTTTGTATATTACTGGTTGGTAGTGAAGGATTTGTTTGATACAAATCGTACATCACTCAGAGTTGATCGCAGCTTGCAGAGTTCCATAAACTTTCCAGTTGGCCTCTATCGAAAAGAGCATTTGACTCGAGTCTCGCTCTTGTTGGAGCTCGTTAGCAATGACCATGACAAGGATATATACTACTGACGAACTGCAACAAGAGCAAGTATAGCGCTCGAGTATAGTGCTTCTCTTAAAAAGGGTCTAACTGCAATGCTCATGCGGACTACGTCAGCTGAGTTCAGTTATGAATGGTGTTCGATCTGCACATTCTAAACAGATTGCACTTGGTCAAAATAAACTTGGATAACACGGTATCTCGTAGAGTATAGTTTTTTTATTCACTGTAGCGGCCTCCTCTAACCTATGGACTGATGAAATGTAACAAAGGCTAAACTCAATTATGTTGAGATTTACATTCATTTATGCACTAAGTGAAAATCCATAGCATTTTGTTTGACAATTCAACTGTAAAGTATGAGCAGTAAGTTGATATTTACGGAAGTACATTATACCAAAAGTACTGACTGTAGTGAAATTGATGCTAGCCAGTTGCTGTCTATAACAAAAGCAACTCCAACAAGACAAAACTTTTGTTCTCTCATCCTGAGCACAGTACCGGTTTAACGAAACAACTCCTGAATAACTCTTTTAGATCAAGTCTGATCTAGCATTTTTAGGTGGAGTTGATGGAAAACACCATCACACTGAATGTTACTGATATTTTCAAGCTGACCCACATTCTTATGAGCATATACACAATCCCATTGGCTGTAACTGCGACAATTGCCCAATCTAAATACGTCATCACAAGGGTATTAAGACATACAGTCACGGTCTGAGGATTCTATATAGCACCCTTAATTCGTATGTGTGACAGTTCTCTAGATCAGGCTCAGCTAACCTTATTCGAGTAATTTATGACAATTACGCCATCTCGTATGTTTACTTGCTTTTGCAGTTTACTTCATCTGTCCATGTTTTTTGATTACCTCCTAACCAATCAGTTATGTCAATGGACTGGATAAACTAGCATTTGCTTCCGAGCAAGTGGCCGACATGCAAGTTAAACTGGAAGAACTCCAGCCTCAGTTAGTTGAGGCCAGTCTGGAAAACGAATCATTGCTTCAAGTGATTGCCACCGAATCGGTGGCTGTTGAGGAGCAACGCGTGAAAGTAAAGGCTGAGGAGGAAATTGTCAATCAGAAAGCCGATGCATCCAAAGCTTTGAGCGAAGAATGTCGAGCCGATTTAGCTGAAGCACAACCCGCTCTTGAAGCAGCTCTTTGTGCGCTAGACACACTGAAACCGGCTGATATCACAATTGTGAAATCCATGAAGAATCCACCAACTGGGGTCAAGTTGGTAATGGAAGCAGTCTGTGTGATGCGCGATATCAAACCTGATAAAGTTAATGACCCGGCTGGTTCAGGCAAAAAGATCAATGACTATTGGGGTCCATCGAAACGATTACTGGGAGAGATGAATTTCTTAGCCTCGTTACGAGAATATGATAAAGATAACATCAATCCGAATGTAAGTCGTTTCTTTCTATAACATATAAGGTTGACTGTAACGATAATACCGATTCAACTACTAGTGAGAACAAGAAAATCATATTATAATACCATATCACTTTTAAGTTAGTTTTCATCACTGCACTAGTCACTACAACATTACTTAAACGGTAGTTGAGTAGTGACGATATGAACCCTGTGCCAGAACTTTTGTCTCTGAGGTTTAAGCTAGCAGTAACTAAGTTACTTGTTGACACATCACTTCATATAAACGATTACTCAGTTGTATTCGATCGATCCACTCAAAGGGGGTTTAGAGTGGATTTGCATTTCTTTTGCTCACCTGTCGCACTCATCGACCAAAATAAGTGAAAATACTAAAAAGCGATCACCGTGGGCTAATGAACAATATTTACCGCCTAAAAAATATGTAGAAAGGTGACATTACTTCTGAAAAGATTGCGTAAGTTATGTGTGGAACACTTGACTTTTACTGGGATCATAGACGAGCTGTCTGCTTGGTCAACTTAACTGAAGACACCTGACATCATAACGGCTAAACATGGTTATCGGTCTAGTCAAACGAACCAAATGGATTGCGTATCCATGCCTGTTCAATGTTTAAAACGTTCAAGTTACTCTCACTGACTTCTCAGAACGAATACGATAGAGTATAACACCCATAAGTGTTGTAAACAACTTCACCTGCTTGCCACCACCACTCTATGTGCCCAATTGTGCTTGGCCATGCTAACTGCATGTGATACGGTGCGAAAAGCACACGAAAGGGAACAAACAGTGCGCGCAGTCAATTGTGAATGCTTAGTCTATCTCCTCACAAAACCGAGTTCGATAGGGTGGTGTTCTCTGTGCACAGCTTCGTCCCTTCCAACGACAAGTAGCGGAAATGGTTAGAAAAGGTGACAACGAATTAAGTAACATTGCTTAAGAGGTTAGGAAACAAATAGGATAAAATACCTATAATGTATTTGCACATGTTGTGCCAGGGGAACATATACTGTGTATACACTGTTATACACACGCTGGTTCACAGTTTATCGATCGAACTGTTTCTGTGCAAGTTAGTTAATACCGGTAATGTATCCTCTTTTAACTCGTCGGATGTATTGGTTTTTGTACTCAAAGCCCTTTTTTAGTTTGAATCATGCTTGTTCGTACCATAAACACAGCCATGATACAGTATTCGTACCGTTACCTGTCACCAAAGATGAGAAGAATTCTGTTCAATTTTGATCATAGATGCACTATTCAGTGGGAGTCTAATGGCCGTGTCGTCTATCTTTATCAAACACTTTTGACGTGAAATGAAGCCATACATTCTCGCTTTAGCGTAAAAGCAAGCATTTGAGAATAACAATGAGGGATGAGAGATGTTTGATGCAGTTCATAGTGTAACAAGTGTGCTTATTACTTCGTTTGAGGATGGCTGTCTTTGTAACCGCGTTAATTACACTGTTGGGACTTGAAACACTGAGCCGCTTTTGGCCGTCTGAATAGATTAGTCAGAAGACACAAATTACGCGTGAATAGCATGGAAACAAAATTAACGAAACTCATATGGAACGGTATTAAGTACAAATCGGGTTGGGTCGTAATTGGTACTCACGACTAAATCCACGGTAAACAAAAGTTGACAGTCAGTTGTTTTTGTGCACGTAGAACCTGCTGTTGACAGCTGATCAACAATGCTTCAATAAACTTGAGAATTTCCGAATTGTGCGCGTTTAAACGATGATGTGACCTGTAGTCGATAAGTGCCTTGTAATGGATGAAGCCGCATTTTGTCCTCGCTGAGTGTCATTCACTGGCAGGTTGGGCATTGTAACCCTTAACCGATTTGGGATGTGCTCCTTGGCCCTGATGTTGAGCATCCTTCCTGTTATACCAGTGTAAGTTTCCGCAACTGCAGGAAAATCTATTGATACAGTGGCTGATGGAAAACATAAGGATTTGCTTTTTGATCGGAGGTAGATGTAACCTAGTCGTTTATGAGAGCGAGACAAACATTTTTGCATTATACACCCGTTTTAAACCGGTACTGATTATCTTTCTAAAGGTGTTAATCAGACTAACATCTTTGATGGGGAGCTTGAAGTAGATGGAGTTTTTAGGGACTTCCACAGTCGCATTTTGGGCAGCAGCAAATTTGTTCCATTTCCGAATGAAACTTTCTGGGAAATTGTTAGCACGAAGCGTTTCAATACTCTTTTTTCGGCTTGTAATCTATCCCGGGAGCATATTCTTGATCCTTTGTAAAACAGTGTATGTACTTGTGACCTTTTGTATGCAACAGGAACAAAACTCATGAAATTCATGTATTGCCCCATCTGTTTGTTTACGGTACACTGAACGTTCGATAGGTTCGTTTGAACGGCACCTAGCCAGCTTGTCGAGTGCGCACAAAACAACTGACTGTCAACCTATGTTTACCGCGGGTTTAGCCGTGAGTACTTTCGCAATGCTAGTTCCGAGGTTCGTACACCCAAGGTTTCCCCAGCCTTATAATAATGCGGAACGAAAGCCACAGTATGAAGACGGTGAATCTGCAAACAAACTTTATTTATTTATTTACTCACCGTTCACAAGCGGACTTCAACGTAACGATTACGGGCGCTAGGGAACTGGACGTAAGAGAACCTTCAGCATAAGCGCACGACAGCCGCCAGAGAGGACGAATGTCAACGGAAATTCCGGTTGACCTTCAGGATTCAAACAAGTGTCAGCCTGGTTGGGCGGCGTTCTTAATGGTAGTAGCTAAAACATTGTTATCCTAATGAATGTAGCCTATAATAGTAGAGATGGCGCGGATTCAGCTACGAGTAAAACTGCGATACTTACGCCAACACACTAACTTTGATGCTAGTGGTTTGTAGTAAATTTACATTCACGAGGTAATGTGAACCGGCGCGGTGGTACTGGCAAGGCAACTCTCACGTCGCAGGGAGTTTAGGATTTTGGGGACGTCGAAGGTGATCTCACTACAGTACCAATCACGATCCAGTTCGATTTGTACTTTTAATCGTTTCATTTAAGTTTTGTTATTTTTGTTTTCATGTTAGTCACACGTTTACGACTGACGAGAGTGTGTGAAATAAATTCGTGTTGTAATTTGTTTTTTCCGACTATCTTATTCAAACTTTTAAGACTAGTGAGCGCGTGAGCGACGCAAACCGATTGTAATCATGGTAGCCGAACTGGTGAGTACTGAATGGATGGTCACCTAGTTTCAAACGTTACACGACTTGAAATTTATAGGTATGGTTTATACGCCACAAAGTGTTTACTGATTTTCTACACATGTGAGCCAACTGCCATCAATCTAGTCACATTGAAGAAGAAGCAATCCAGATAGCCAAGTTTTTGAACTAGCTGACATCTGGTATCGGTGCTTGTTAAGTAGCAGTAGTTTACATTTTTAATCCCACTGACTTTATTTGGATGTGAAATGGATGTACAAACCTGACTTAAAATTTATAAGTTGAGTTATTATCTGTCGATCAAACCAAACCACATCATGTCGTTTTTCACTGCTTAGTGTCTAATTCTTTGTTTACTTACCACAGATTATGCAACGTATTCGCAAAGATTTTATGGTAAATCCGGACTTCGATCCAGTTCAAGTTGCACGCGCTAGCTCGGCCGCTGAAGGTTTGTGTCGATGGATAATGGCCATGGAACAGTATGACCGCGTAGCCAAAATCGTGGCACCCAAGCGAGCGAAACTGGCAGAAGCTGAGGCTGAACTGGCTGAGAACATGGCGTATTTGAAAAAGACTCAAGCAGCGTTGACCGCAGTAGAGGAAAAATTGGAAAATTTACAGAACCAGCTTCAAGCTACACAGGATGAGAAACGCCGTTTGGAAGAGGAAGTAATGTTGTGTGCAACCAAACTGGATCGCGCTAAAAAGTTGATCGGTGGATTGGGCGGTGAGAAGGATCGATGGGGACATGCTGCGGCACATTTACAGGAGGTGTACAACAACCTGACCGGTGATATTCTCGTCTCTGCCGGGGTCATAGCTTATTTGGGACCTTTCACTTCCGTTTATCGGGAAGAGTGCATACAGGATTGGGTCAAGCTTTGTTTGGACTACAATATTACTTGCTCCGAACATTTTTCGCTTACACAATGTCTTGGGGATCCTGTGAAGATACAACAGTGGAACATAAACGGATTGCCTCGAGACGCTTTCTCTATCGATAACAGCGTGATTGTGGCCACCGCTCGACGATGGTGAGTGTGCAGGTTTTGTTGCATTCCACTTTTTCAAGGCTTACTCCTATCCTCTAGCTCAGGTCAGCAATTCGTGAGATAACCCCATGACCTATGTTCTCACTACTGTTCACTTCGATTTCGAGTCACTGCACAACGTGGTCGTGGGCATACACGCCCGTAAATTAGCCCCCTCCCATACTTTGAGGAAATGCTGGTTTCGGGGCCGACCATGCATGAACGTCCGGACAGGCCTCCGTATGCGTGATGGCTACAAAATGACCTGGTTTGGGGACAAATTCGATTGACAAGTCCCGCTATCACAACCCACTGAACGACAGACCAGAGCGTGAGTCATCAGTGTTTTCCATCAATCGGGATACACGAGCTTTCACCCCTGGCTAAGATGCCAAGCCGAGAGAGATAGGAGTGGCGGTTGGCCAGTCGGTGAATCGGCCTACAACTGTGAACCTAGAAACAAAATCCTGAACACAACCCATGTCAGGAGAATCCAAACTGAACGGCTTACACAAAAAGAGCTAAATAACAGATAACCTAACCAAGTCAGACTGACGAAGCGTGCTAACACACCACTGTGACCACAGCCATGCTGGCTGACGGGGGAGTGTACGAGCACTCGATTCAGAAATCTCAGCTCGTTCATGATTTGGTCACTACGGTTCACGGTCGATAAATACCCGATATTGACAAACGTCCCATCTGTCGCATTCCGACAGTTTTATGACCAGCCTCTTCCGAAATTAAGCGCTATATTTGAGTTTAGCTTTTTACTACTCTCTAGCAGTGAATCTCCCTTCCACGGTCGAGACTAGAACTCAAATCACGCTTGCATGAGATAACTGTGTTGACCACTGCGCCACTGGCCACACAGTGAGAACGTGACAAGGATATACAGTACTGACGAGTTCTAACAAAAGCGAAACTCCAATCATGTGTTGATTTTCAAAAGAAGGTGACTGAAAGTCTATGAGAATGCGACAACTGCGATCAATTGCAAATGTCGTTCAGCCTATATAAACCAAAATCCCTTACGACATGGCAACAGCCAAAGATATCGCCCATTAAGTTGGCGGTTTCTGCAATTTCAACTTAGAGAGAATTCCCAGTCATGAGGTCGCGAATTGGGGTTAATAGGACAGTTGGTGTCTCGTCGCTAGACCCTCAGGCTGTATGGGCACAATGTAGGTTTTGATCAAGCTCGAGTGATTTACAAAGGTCTGCCTTCCCATGCGGAGTGATGCTGTGCTGAAGCTCTCACCATTTACACACAACACGCTTGTGTTAATCGCGTGGATGGATAAACAAGATCAGACGCGTCTTATCTACATCAGTCTCACCCGCACTTAATGGGCAAAGGATTAGACCGTACAATTCAGATGCAGCGCAGATTGACCTAACCACGGCAAACCTCACGTGACCTCTGTTCCTTTGTTAGTGTGACTTCGGGGTGGTTGAAACGTAGAGTACGTGCTGATAATGTTGTATTATTCTCAATCCATTTATCAATATGGGCATTTTTCACAATCGAGTGTGGCTGAGCGATCAGGTGTGATAATTCAGTCAAACCTAAAGTGAGGTCAGTGGTGCAGTGGTCTCCGCGGTCACCTCATGGAAGCGCGGCCGAGGTACAAATTCCTGTCAAGGCAGGCATATGTGCTATTGGCGAAATCGAACATGAGCAAAACTGGAACAAAGTGCTTCTTTTCGAAAGTGGTCGGCTGAAAAGTCTATGGAAATGTTAAAAGCTCAATCAATTGTGGGCGAAGTTCAACATGTAACAACGTCATTTTCGTACACACTGATGACTGGACAGATACTCATAGCTGTGGACACAAAACCGTGCAAGCATTTCTAACAATAACAAAATTATTCCAAGGTCATTCTAATTAGTAGGCTAAAATCAACATCGCTGATCGAAATAAGCTGAACTAAAAGCGTAACGCGCCCCCTGCAAGAATTGTGTTCGTTCACTATGCGCTCCGTCTAGGAAAGTACAGATTGCACATGCAAACGATTTTGATGTTGGTTTAAGATCGATACTTCCATTTCATCGGAGGGAAGTCGGCCATGTGGCATCTCAGGTGATCAGCACATTGTGATTATGTGTGTGGCTGTGACTATGGCTGGGTTATATGGAATCACACTTCGCTCAGTTCAGCTAGTCGGGCGGCAGCCGTGAGCGAAGTGATCAGGCGAACTACCATACAAGAACCAGATCACACTACTGGATCCCGATTAAAAGAATAATATGTCTGTAATCTGCTAACATAACAACTGATTGAGGTAGTTTTTATTTATACATTCTGTGGTGAAATTGAACAGAACATTCGCAAACACAAAAAATCATGTGAGTAGACAATCAATTACGTGTAAGTCAGTTCAAAAAGTGATGCTAGTGATTTTCTACGAAGTGTAAGCAATGTTGTTTGCTAAAAAACAAAACACATCGAAATTCTTTGTACACTGGATAATCGAAAGCCACGAATATCGGCTGTACTGGGAGGCCCAATTACAGGAGCTTAGATATTTAGTACGTACAAACGTGACTTATTTTGCATGTGGTATTTATCGGAAAGAGATAAGCCTTTGATATGTCGTTTGCCGAATGGATTCTTGCAACAGCTCTATTTTTGGTACATCAACAACCCACATCAGTTTCCTCTAATCCGACGTCAACATCGCTCAGAGCTTTTGGCTTGGGCTGGGCTTGTCGGAACAAGGATGATCAAATGTTTTTGCTAAAAGCGTTACAGGTAAATCCTCCATTCGCATGGTCAACTACAAACTAGAGCATTCTTATTTTCAGATAATGCAACAGAGTGGTATGCCCTCTCTGAAACAACTGAGAACACTTGACTACGTTTGGTTTCAACAGGATGACTTCGCACCGCATTATGCACTATGTATACGAAAGTATCTGCGTGATACATTTCATTCGATTTTCAGTATTGCCTGAAAGTTAACATGAATTTCGAAAAGGATGCTAGTGTTCTATTAATTTACTGACTGTTTGGGAAGATCAGATAAAGGTGGCTGACGAACGCAAACCAGTTGATATGGTTTTTCTAGACTTTTTTAAGACCTTCGATTGAGATCATTTAATGTTCTGCGTGGAGTTTCATAATAATGGCATAAAAACCCTCTACTCTTGTAGCTCACCGATTACCCCCAAGATCGTCCTTTTAATGTCAAAGTGCGCAGGGCTTTTCAGCCTGGCATTGTGCCTGTCACAAGGTTCCACACTGAGAAATCTGTCCCCTTATTCTTTAGGTGCTCTAAATCTCACAGCTTATCAATCCCTCGTTGCTGTTATATGGTGATGACACAAAAAGTTAGTGAGTACTTTGTAACGTGACTAAAAGGTAGAAGCAACAGAATGACACACACCGATGGGTCACAAACAATCGCCTCCTATTTAACACGGTCAAAGTTACAGGGATGCATCTCTGTCTCAGGCTGCACAGATTGCTTTCTAGGGGCAAACATTCTGTACCACCACACGCGAGTGGCACTTGAGCACGACTATTTCAAGTGACCTTAACCTGTTTCTCAGCTGTGAATCAATAAACAAGAAAGTCAACTGGACACTTGGGTTAATCATGAGAACGTTGAGGTTGTTTCACGCAGATTACTTCACTCTTATGTTGAGTTAGTTAGTGCGTCCCCATCTGTAGCTAAATACCCAAGCTTGTCGTCCTTATTTCGTGAAGGACACTAGTCATATTGAGAAGATACAATGTAGACCTGCAAAACGCATCACAACATTATATTCTCTATCCTACCTAGATAAGCTGTGCGAGCTTTCAAAAGCTCTCGGCCTATCAGAGGAGACTTCATTTTAGTGTATACAGGATCTCCCCATTATTCTCAGCATTCTTCAAGAGCTTGGCGTGGCGAAAATAACTGAAAACAACTCACTGAAGCTACAACACTAAATGAGTCGGGTTACTTGCAGAGAACGTTTTTCGTTCCCACGTGGGTTCAATCTGGAAAAACTCACCAGAGTCTGTTGTAATTGTGTTAACGATAGTTAAATTCAGGCGCAGACTTAGCACAGATATTAATTTGAATAGAGCAGACAAAAGACTGACATTACACGATTTATGCTCGAGCAAACTTCGCTGCATCTCTACTGCAGACGAGTTAAAATGTACAAAATTCCAAACCACATGACAGTAACAAAAGGTCAAAGTTCAAAACCAGTTCAGTTGCTACCAAGGCAGCATCAACGTCCAAACAGTTCCTTTTGTATACACAAAATAGGGTGACGGTGTCTGATCGCAATCGCCTCGGCATATCGTAGCAAACGTTTGTTTCGAGTCGAGAACAGAACACGAAATGACTTTGATGAGTCAATCACATGTTGCGTCATCAAGTGATGCTTGGCAATCGATGACGCTGACTCCTTCCGGGTGTTTGCTGTCGAGCTGCCTGATTGTGTGACCGTTTGTTGAACCCATTTCGGTAAGTGTTCGGCGACCCTGGTTCCAAGCTGGCGCTCAGCTCTGCCAACATAGGATGCTCCGCATCCACATTTGTATTAATAGATTACGTTTAATTTGGCGAACTGAGACGTTGGTTGCTTAACCGGGGGCGGGGGAACTCGGACTGTTTTGTACACGATCACTGGTTTCGCGGCAAAGAACGTGCGTACAACAGCTGACATTAGGCGTTGTTCAACTATTCGACACACATTGTCTCCCTTGAACGGCAGTTGTAAAACTACTGTCTTTTTGGCGACTGTGGGTTGAGAATTGTTTTGTGCATTGCTCATATTGAACTTCCTTATGAATCCTTCCGGATAACCGTTGTCTACTAAGGTCTGTTCTATTTGGCGGAGTTCATCATCAAGGGTGTCACTAGTGCAAAGCCGTCTGACCCGGTCAAATAGCGTTCGTACCAATCCTCTTTTATATGCTACTGGAACATACCTGTCAAAGTGTAGGTACTGACCGGTCCATGTATTCTTCCGATATATAGCTCGTTGAATGGATCCATCCATTCTCTTAATCAGTCGGCAGTCGGCCATTAGTCTCACTTTCTAGACAGATATTAATGACACACAACGGAGTTCCCAAATAGTAGTCATTGAAATACTTGCAATAAAATGAAAATATTCTTGAATACTCACTGTTGATATCAGTTAACTGTCGTCTGCTGTGTGCTACAGTGCGACTGTTGTGCTTTTGATAAACAGTGGGTGGGCTTGTATTTAGCCTATCAACCTCCTCGTTTGCTGACTATTAGACATTATTTTATTAATTACATATTTCGTTTATAAATACAACTTTTTACTGTTTATTGTTTGGTGGAAAAATTACCGTGCTGACACACTTCGTTAGATAGTCAACTTACTTTGTTCATTTGTGTTTGTTGATGTAAGCTGGTTCCCACCTCTGCGCTTACTTTCAAACATTGAAAAGTTGGTCAATATCGGATTGTTATCGATCGTGAACTGTAGTGACCAAATCATGAACGAGCTGAGATTTCTGAATTGAGTGCTCGTACACTCCCCCGTCAGCCAGCATGGCTGTGGTCACAGTGGTGTGTTAGCACGCTTCGTTAGTCTGACTCGGTTAGGATATCTGTTATTAAGCTCTTTTTGTGTAAGCCATTCAGTTTGGATTCTCTTGACATGGATTGTGCTTCGGATTTTGTTTCTGGGTCCACAGGTGTGAATGTTTTTATCCATCTTCTTAATCATGTACGGACATCTGCAGTTTTATTTGGCTGTTTCTCTGTTTTGTTGGGTAGCGAATGATTGGACTGGTTAGACAGACATAATACATCGTGTTATTGGAACAATTCTGGATAGAAAACAGAGCGAAAAAATTGAGCAACTAGTTCGTAGATTAGACATCAGAGATGACCGCGCGCGCCAGTAGGGTTGGCTTTGTTAGCGGTATCAGGCAAACAACGATACTTGGCACGACTAAGCGTCTGGAATATCGATGATATGTGAGTTAATTTACTAAACCGACTACTGACGGTACTGCACGATCGGAAACAATTTACATAATACAACTCGACTGAGTACTATTCATTCGCTGATTGTTCTGAATGTTGATGGCGCATGACATCACTATTTTCAGCTTGTCCAGTTGTTCACTACAGTTTGCAAACATTGTCCGGTTCACTTCGATCAATCTAGACAAAGCATATATTGTAGGCGATGCCCGTGGTCATTTTGCATGACTAACCCATGGACCAGACGGTAGTCTTTCGTTTAGCTATCCCTGTAGGCTGACTCCGTTGACGCCGAACATAGAGTTATCTATCCAGAATACGATGATCCATTATTAAAACTTAGCCTCACACTACCAACAACTAACTTTGTTGTTTGTCTTTCTACTCAGCATCGGAATAAACAAGTGCACGTGCCAAGATTCCCGACTCCATAATCTGTTTGGCTTTAGACCGAAAAGTTGTATTGAGACATGACTAGATATGAAACACTTAATATCGAAAAGAATAACTCTCTCTATACCCCATTATGACCAACTGACGACTCACAAAAACAAGCATTGGCAAGGTTAGTATCGGCTGGTTGTTGCGTTCAATTAAAATTATGGTTATTTGTGATCTTCGCCATAACCTTAGTCTTAATGCAGAAGAGCATTGCAGTAATTCATCGCTCACTGACCTCCGTTACTGAATTCACAAGGGAATTTTTCTATCGCCGAATCATGCACTATCAAATGATGAATCATTGACACAAAGCGAATGTAAAAATCCATCCGTTCCAGCTGACCGAATGTTATAAAATAGGACGAACCTTCTGGTAGTTTAGTAAACTGCATCGATCTGCCATATGGATAAGGTATTATGCTTCTCTTGGGGCTTGTTTTGTGGTGGGAGATAAACTTAACTCTGAGTCACAAAATGAAGTGGAAATTTGACTACTTAAGATGTACAAATCGACAGCATACTGTCACTAGTAACACTCTATAAGTAGTTATTAAAAAGCGCATAAACGGACATTCGCTGTCTCCTCGCTTTTTCTCGACTTAAATTCCATCAATTTTGTATGCCATTTCAGGCCTCTGATGATCGATCCACAAGGTCAAGCGAACAAGTGGATAAAAAATATGGAGAAGGAAACAGGAATTTCGGTGCTCAAACTGACTGACAGCGACTTCATGCGTAATCTGGAAAACGGTATTCAGTTCGGGACACCAGTTCTATTGGAAAATGTGGGAGAAGACCTGGATCCGAGTTTGGAGCCGTTATTGTTAAAACAAACATTCAAACAAAGTGCGTCCGATTGTCTCCTAGGCTGAAGGTAACATGATTAGGCAATTACGACAATGGACGAGGCTAAACTGGCTTTTTGTGGGCAAACAATAGGACGTATTAATCAAAGCAACTTAAAATTATGCGCAGAAAGAAATATCCGTGGATTGTGAAGCTGAACCTAGTGGGGTTAACAATCAGTATTGCCTCTGTTATTCAATTGATCAGAGAATGCCATTTGCCTGAGTGCAAATGACACTGGGGTGGACTCATAAGATATTACGCGTATAAGATTTCATGAGTAGACATTCTTTTCCTGTCAGCAGAACTACCCTTCAACCTCATCTGAACATGACGGACAGACGTAAGTGACATGGGTCACCCTTAGAAGTTGTCACTCCAATTGTAGCGAAAAGGAGTCCAGTAAAACACAATTTTCATTGTCTAAAGCGCTGGTTCCCCCACCACGCCCGCGCTCGCGTTTATGAACCCGAATTCCGTTCCACAAAGTATCCCCAGTTTTCGCTCACACGTCGTGTGCACTTTTTGCCCGGTTTGAATGTGTGGCCGAAGACTTTTGTCGAGGCTTTTCGCCTGCCATTCCTCATCCGTGGGTCCGATCTCGTTGGACAGTAGCTCGTCCGGTCGCCGGTGCTGGCCACACTCTATCAGCTTTGAGCTTTGACCGTATATCACTACCGTGTCGAGATATTCCACCAAGTGTCGGACTAATCGCGCATCCGTTATGGTCATCTACCCCATATTCGCCTGTCATGTCTCGTCAGTTGGTCCGATCTCTTTGGGCGACAGCTCATCCGGTCGTTCGTGTTGTCCGAGATTCGTTCGCTGTGAGCTTTTGGACATATCTCCCTGCCGCGTTAAGGTATTCCACCGAGAGTTGAAATACCCGCACCTCTGTTTTGGCAATCCACCGTACAATAATAGGGCTGTGCCCGCACAAGTGCATCCATATCCTTTTATCGTGTGCTGATTAGACGGCCTGCGTAGCTCCTGAATCGACATGCAGTTGGACACCAGACAACCACTTAATCCATCGAGTCGAAAGCTCATACACACCGCTGGGATAAGTCAAACCATTTGTCAGTTTAAACATGCGTCTGATCGAACACCGGACCTAGATGGATAGTTGTGCGTGTTCCGAGCATATAATTTCGATCAAACCGCAGCGATACGACAAATATCGCTTCGGCACGATAGTGTGTATGTTGAACGTAGACTAGCTTTGTACCCTCTGAATAGCAGTGATTACTGTCTTCGCTTCATCTGTTCAATGCTTTTTAAAATTCACATTGAACTACTGCGATTGCAAGCAACCAGTATAACTTGACTATTAGACAATACGACAACATTACTGTCGAAATGACTGTCCGTAATGGAGAAAATGACTTACCCCAGTAGTGTTCACCTGCCCTGTTCCAATGAGAGAGGGCAGTTTTCGTCGGTCAGCATATGGTTTCTAGTTCATTGTTTGTCATGTAACTCATACACACAAGACGGGCACCGGTCACTGATGATCGACTCATATCCTCTGTTTCATTGTTGTGTTTGTAAGGTTGACGGACTGGTTTCGGCATAGTTGAACAGCCGTAAACGAGTTTATCGAAACCTCTGCAGGTGATTAATTTGTTGACAACCTAACATTTGTCACATCACTTTGCACCGGGTTTGACAACCTTGACTACCGGCATGCATGTTTCCTAAGTGAGGTTTGTAAGATTAGCCTGAACCGAAATTAAAAATGATGAGGTTACCGTTGAAGGTTCCTCCAGGTTAGCTGATTGTAAACAAATGACTTTTGTAACTCGACAACAATCACCGTTGCTAGCACATCACCGTAACAAACTGTCATAGTAACCCAGTTCAATCTTTCACGTGGCTGATATATAAAAGTGCGTTGATTGACAAATCCTGCCATATGCTTGAAGCGGACGTCGATCCGTGTCCTCTGTCCATTATTGTCTCCACTTTTTATTCTGCACTATTCATTTTGTTCAAGCTTAGCCGCCATGCCTTATGATACACTTACAAAGTGTTGTTTAGAAAACGGCTAAAATTAGTGTAAGCGAATTATTAGAATTCCTTAACACGAATGCTTCCTGTCCAAATAACCAATCATGATATCAAATTCTTGTATATGTTCAGACATTTTCATCGGACTCCTTTGATTCACTTTGTCAGGTGGAATCGAGATGATACGATTGGGTGAGAATGTGATCGAATACTCACGAGACTTTCGTCTGTACATTACCACCAAGTTACGGAATCCACATTATTTACCGGAAGTGGCTGTCAAGGTTTCTTTGCTGAATTTTATGATCACATTGGAAGGCTTGGAAGATCAACTGTTGGGCATAGTAGTAGCCAAAGAAAAGTAAGTATTCTATCAGATAGATAAACAAATAATACCATCCTCAAATCATACCTGTTTTGTAATCACTTAATTCATGTGGCCACAGTTCAGCAAGTATTAGATCATTGGCTCGACAAAAATTTCCGGTAGACTCACATCCTATTGGACTTTAAAACTAGGTATCAATTCACCGACCAGTGAGAGGTCTATCATAAAAGTCCCCTAGAGTAAGCTAACGGAAATGTCAAACTCTGGCAGCTAACACCGAATTAACAGATGTGTTCCTAATGCAAATTGTGTGTAGTGGAAACCACAGCTGATATCCGTATTCGCTTAAAGTCATTGTTCACACTTTAAACCTCTTCAACTTCGCAAACGATTAGTGTCATCCCCCAAGTTCAGTGACCAGGTGTACTTAATAGTCAACTAATAACATGAAAGCAGATGTCCAAAACATGGACTGCCTATTTTTAATCCGTTTTCATACAGATATCACATCTACTAGAAAGTATAGATATTTAAGCAAATGTGATGACTATATTACGGTATGTCAAGTCCGTTTGTTTTACAGCCATTGCAAGTAGTGATTATATAACCCACTGGATGCCGTCATACAACAGTGATCAACCTGTCGATCATAATGCACAGGGCTCGGTTCGGGGAAATCCGAATACATTGAGGCGATATGCGTAAACAAACAGTAGGCTAATTGAGTTACTCTGAAATCTGGCTACTCAAACTGGAACTTAAGATTTCTTCGACCATCTCATAGGGGTTCAGCAAATTGCGTTAACGCCAACGGTAAACAACTGTCTCCAATGTGGTTTGCGTCAACAATTGTAATTTGGCCGCGCCCTTAGTTGAACTACATATGGCTCAACGAATGATCAGTAGTCTACATATAGCTGTTTGTTTTAATGACAACACAACCTTGAGGTGCGTATTCACTATTTTCAGTTATATGCAGTTGCTCAACTGAGTACTGAATACGACCATCCTAGGTTAAATTACAGAATTTTAAAGTCTGTTTCTCTTTTATCAGACCTGGTGTAAATGTGAAGTGGTGGCCAGCTTCTGAACTGGACACTACGGTTCATCTTCCAGTATGCTTGGTTTCAAAACGTTCATCATCATCATCATCATCGTAGACAGAAATACATCAGTGGGTCATATTGATGCTTAACTGCCACACAACCACGAAGGACAAAAAGAAAGCAAACCCAATACAAGAGGGGAATAAAGAGGGGAACGAGAAGGAATCTAACTGCTAAAAATAGCGACGCCTACATTCAAACGTTCTACATCAAGGTGCCTTTATCTTGCAAATATCTTTTATACGTATCAAGCAGATTCCACCTAGGGATGTCACATAGATATGCTGGCAGATTGTTGAACAGGCTGCAGTTCTTTTTGCCAGGGTCATTACTTTAGCTGTTAAATCTGCGCCTATACTGTTAAACCATGCTAGATGAAGTTACTCGACCCACTGTCTAAATGAAGAGCACCAGTGGTATAAGCAAACGGGACTTTCTGGTCATGCTGAAAATGTTCGATTCACGCAGAATAGTTGCGGCATATGGAACAGGAAGCCCATCGGCCGTGCAATCATTACCCAGAACCAACCGCCTCATACTACGAGCGTGAGCTAGTTAAACCGCATGCAGAACACGTGATCTGTTTTCGTTAACGCCCAGCCATTGACAGACAACCTGCGCGGCTGGACGGTTAGGGGGTATAAAATCGCAATCGATCACGAGGAGGCTCGCTTACTGACATACATCATGGTAACGCAATCAGCGCTTTCGCCCCACATGGTGCCCGTTGTTGTGAGCCAAGAACGCGAATGACACTAGGGTTATTTACTGGAGGAAACAACACATGAGTTAAGTGCTTAAACGGGACCACAAACAAACTCATTTGCATATGGTACTCGGCCCAGACCGTCTCGGTTACCATAGACGCCAGACGTAGCAAAGACCATTTTGGGCGATGATACACTCCGATGTTTCTCCCCGTAATTCTGTTGTGACTACTTCGATGTCGAAATATATGCTCCGGTCCTACTACTGAATAGTAGTCGTGTGAGTAGTATATTACGATCGCTCATCACTACACCCGTGCCTGTCTCCCACTGGGCGCTACACTAATTCAAATTGGGATGTTTCCAGATGACTTTCGCGCGTCTCACTGTCAGTTTAAGATGACCAAAAGGGTATCTGGAGTTCAATATCGAACAGGGGCGCACGACTAACGTACACATGGGTTGACTGACAGACAACATTGACGGGCTCTTACGGAGAGAGGGGATACAGATGAACCGGAAGCAAGATTAAGCAAGGCTCGTGTGCCTGGGTACTGTTACTAAACTAATGCGGGCGTAGGCTAACACGTAGGCTAACACGTAGGCTAACACGTAGGTGGTGAACACTGAAAGCGTGGGTGTGTGCGTGGAACGCAAAGCGCATATAGACACCTCTGGTAAACCGGTCGTCTGTTTATGGGTACATGGGCGATCCGCTCAGATTGGCATGGGCTTCGGTCTTTGTTGTCATCCGAACGTCCGGATAGGTCAGGCAAGCCCTGTCTCGGATGCTAGAGCTTAGCAGTTTGACAGCTGTCATGACATTTGAAGGCAGAGCTGAAACGGAATACCGATTTTCTTCGATGTAGGGGCCCGAGTAGTGAACCAGGATTTGAAACCAAAGCGCCTAACCAAAGGCCTTACCGAGTCGGATTGGAGAACGGCCTAGGCACAACGCTGTAATCACAGCTACACTAGCTGGCAAGGGGAGTACGTGCGTCTCGGTTAAGTCGCTCGGCTCAATTTTCCCCGTGTTTTGAAAACAACGCTCCACAGTCGATAGCACCTGGCTGTTCACACGCGTCTCTGTTACAGTTTCAGCGATTGAGAGGCGACGTTAGACTGGGAACCTGCATGTGCCGGTGAGTGGAAATGGACAAAGTAAAAATGCGAAATGTCCCTGACGGATTGTGATATCACGACAGTCTCCTCACCAAAAGAGATAAAAAATTGGAACAGTTGATTCTCTGAAACAGTTTGAACTGAACCTTTAGAACACGAAAATTAGTAGATGCAGGCATTTCCTATTGACCCGTCAGTACCAAATTTACATTAACATTTTTTATAGCAGACAACTAGAGGGGTGGATAATTAGTAAGCGGGTTAGGATAGGTCTTTAAGTCTAGAGAAGGGTCAAGTTCACGAACAGTTGTTTCTGAACATATGGAGCTGACCCGCGTCGATTGATTGCAACCACTTCAGCAAAGCGCAATAGTCTTCGGTTGAAAAGACGTAACAGGATTGCGAATGCATAAAATGGATCACTGGCGTGACCAATGGTCAGGAGGTGTGTAACGATAGAGGGAAATGGCTGTTTACGTGTTTCAGCAACCCTGTTGTTCTTCGGTAACACGGACTTCTGCTCCCATTTAGGTAAGTGTTTCCTCACTCTGGAGCTCAAGCACCTCTCCGTTCTGCCTATGTAACCCTCTCTGCAGTTACACACAAATTGGTAAACACAATGTGATTTGGCGCCGGTAGGCTGATTTCCTTTGATTAAAGGCACTGGTAGCTTCTTCGTTCGAGGGCTTACACGGAGTTCAGCTGCACTGAACGCTCGCTCAGTTGAATTTATCAATCGCTATGTTGTTTTATGCATGATGTAATCATCCTTAAAAGGTAGCTCCATGTAGACCCTGTTTTACCTACAGTGACCACCTCTTCGAGTGGTACCTTTTGTCTACTACGCTTATCTATGAACCTTCTGGGGATAACCATTTACTTGTAGGACGGAAGTAATCAGGTTTAGTTCTTCCGCAAGGCTGTCGTGTGTACAGATTCTCCTTGCTCGTGTGAACAACACACTCACTAGTGTTCGTTTGTGTTGGACCGGTGTGAAGCTGCTGTAGGTTAAGTATTGATCGGACCACATGGATTTCCTATAGACAATTCTTATAACCGAACCATCTTCTCAACGATTTATAAGTATGTCTAGAAATTGTTGTTGTTGATCTCAAATTCACAACTAACCTACAAATTAAGTTGACAACTATTTAGACGTTACACCAGGTTATCTATTACCTGTTAAGATCGACTGAATATTAACGTGTCGTCGATGTAACGCTTGCAATATGACAAACTTTCTATCTCCGTGGCTAACTCGTACTCAGTTTTCAGCATGAAAAGTCTGCTAAGATGGGACCTAGTGGACTTCCCACAACATAAAGCTGCATTCATGAACGAATTATGAAAAGAGTGGTCTGAAATTAACCATTATCCCATAGAATCCGAGCCACGTCATGCTATGTTCCTAGATTGACGACGCCAATTTTGGTCTCAGACGTGACGTTTTATAGCCAAGCTGCCGAAACGATAAGCGTCGAATGGCACGTTTCATTCTCATGGCCTTGTTGCTGGTCCGCGTCATTTTAAATGTCAACATGTCCTACGCAGCTCTACGCACCTAACGCACGCACAAGATGCCGCTGCCCACCGTGACGCTGAACCTGGTCACTGATGTTCACACTACAGTAAACCCAACGTGCTGCGAATACCATGTCACCAGCTACTTAATGTCCAAATGCAAAACAAAAGACAGTAGCTTGGCTGGTCATCCAAGTTGTTAGGTGACTTCAGATTGAACGACTGAATGTGTTTTATCATGCTGTGACAGTTGAATACTGTCACCACACTTCTGGCATCTTCATCCGACTCCCAGGCACCTTTACGGCTACCCACAGTGAGGAAGCATTTAAGAAGGATCATTTGCACATCAGCTGGTTTGATAGGTGCTTACATACGCTCCACAAATTCTTGGCTGGAATCAGTGTCAGAGATTTGGGCGGTATTCGTAGAATCTTTCTACCCGTGCACTTTGGATCTCCGCGCAAGTTTTCGAAGTGCGTGTGCTTGATTGCATCATCACAAACTATCACCCAGTTCACTATTTTATGATTCGTGAAGCCATCTAGTATAGTTTACAGCCAGCCTTGATAGGTTGCTTAGATGTATGCGTCACCTTCAACGGAATGTCAGCAAGCCTTGTTCTTGGCGCCAGTTACGTGGACATTGTTTCTGCGGCTACTGCAACCACTGAGTAAGTACTTATTGGTAACTGAAAGATAAAAGAATGATAGGTGCCTCTGATGTCAGTTATCCGGGAAATGAACAAAGGAAAGTATAAACAAACAGGCTCAGACGACCAGCAGTGGATACTACTGCGAGTGATTCTGTCAGATTAAAGGAAATATGGCATCTTGCAACAATCATGGCTGACCTCATGAGAAACTTGAACACCGAGAACTAACTCACCATAATTTAGTCAGGGATGCTCCATCGGCTGGTCTCAAGTTGCTCGGATAACTAACTTGCCATACACTGCTTCAGTTGACAATAGAGGCAACAATTATGTCCGGTTCCGCCTTGGTAACATGCCCGCATGTAGTTTGCCGACCGTTCTATTCGCGGAATCTCACGTAAGCAACCGACTCTACATTCTTTGAAACACATAATTCCCTCTATTCATTTCATAAAGAAGGCAAGAAAACATACATTGCTAGGTGCAACCAGTTCGTTTATTTCTTTCAGGCGATTACATAAAACATTCGGTTATATGGGTTAAGCGTTTAACGACAAAACAATGAAATGAACGAAAATCACATGGGTGCAGTCAGGGTTCACTGCCACGGTGAGGAAATTGACTGTGCCAACACCTTTTGCAAACAGAGGATCGTTGCGTGACGCTTGATCGACAATGCTTTCAACAACACCAACAACCCAGGGTTGCGATTGCGCAATAAGACCATGAACAAAGTGACGGAGTCAGCCACATGACTTGTGCTTAGGTGTTTGGCGAACGAAGACGCCAGATTTCTGTTCGGATTTTGGTATGCCGACCCGCGTTGAGTCACTGGTTGCTCCAGCCACTCGGGGATGTGCTCCGCCTTCTTCTGTCGTAAGTCTCGGTTCGTTCTGTTAATGTATGAGTCATCTCAACTGCAAATGAACTGGCAGATGACACGAGAAGGAGAGTTTTCCGAGAAAGAACTATCGGGACAGTTCAGACTTATTCTGCGGGTGGAAAGCAACAAGCGCAATTCCACTGCACTATATGTGCGATCAGTGGCAAATTTCAACTTTCGACTCACATTGATGAAAACCTGTTTCTTCGGCGCTGATTTTGGTTAGGGGTAGCCACTCGTTCCTTACAATGAATTTCAGTAAATTTGACCAGATATCCATTCGCAAGCAGTATACTCTTCAAAAGCTCCTCCTCAGACTTTAGGCGGTTGGCCGCGCACGGTTTCCTTGCTCGATGAAAAGTCGTTTGAGTTTATGGTGAAGAGAATTGCGGGTATTGCGCACTCCAAGTGGTCTTTCGATAAACAGATCTACTAAGTATATTGTATAAGCGCCTAGCAATAAGGACGTCCAAGAATGGTAGTGACTTATCTAACTCTTGTTCATGGGTGACGTGGAAATTTCGATGAGTGGAATTAAACTGATCTAAAAGAGTTATGAAATGAAAAAAATCGGTGTGTTACAACATCATCGACATACCGTTTATAAAGCAAAGAACGGTCAGTATAATCCGATAGTCCATCTTCGACCATTCCAAAGAAAATGCCAGGCAGTGCTGTGCACAACACACTGCCCATTCCTACTTCATCAAATAGCTTATAAGCACATTTATCGAACGCAAACGGAATATTTTCCGTATACGTAAGAATCAAGTATTTAAGGTAGTCGACAAGAACTGATAAAGGAATATTATGAATCAAAATAAAATTACATAAATAATCAACTGTTTTATGTAATGGAGTGTTTGTGATTGGTGAGTCAACGCGAAAGTGATCTCGAGACATCTTAAGCTAGAAAAAGGTGATGTTCAGATCGCTTTTGTCGGATAGGCGACTGACAATTGGATGCGTTGTGGCCACCGCCCATGTGTGTATTATTGACACACACTGATGCTTTTCTGACATACGGACATAGAGAATAGAACTAAGCACTGACTAGGAAGTAAGTCAAAAGAATGAATGGGACTAAGATGCTAAAAAGTCCCATGTCTGAACGTATACATGTAAAAGTAAGATGTGCACACATTTGAACCAAACAGGTACGAGGTAGTCGAGGGTAGGACATCAACAACGTAAAGTCTTCTTACAGCTTTCGCTGCTCCACGTGTTTTTCTGCAAGCGTTGCGTGGAGAATTCAGTCAAGCGTGGATTATACTGAGCCCTACTCGTCGTCATCCATCCTACCCTCCCCTGATGACGTTGCATCCGTTGAGTAGCTCAACACAGATACTAGCCTCAAGTGAAGTGTAAAAATAATGCACAGACTGAATATTTACCAAATCGTTGGGCCCTCCATTTCGCCTAAACCACTCTACTGAGTCTGTCTCCATTGAGTCGAACACAACCTTACAACTCAGGTTAATTATCATTGTTGGTTGGCGGCAGGTATGATACTGCTTCCGAATTTGGCGAACAGAGTATGTTATATCTGCACTACGCACTGAAGTGAGAACTCAAAGGATTCAGGAGGAACCTTGTGTATCCTGACTGAGCCAGCATGAAAGTGAATTACACGTGACAATGAATAGAGCTTACAGTGAACGAATCGATTAGCCAATAACAAGCCTATGAGAAAAGTACAAAGCCTGTCTGGACGCCCGTGGCCTTTGCAACCGACAGCCTTGAAACGGGACGGTTCACGTGAGTGGGCGACTGTGCGTAGTGTGTGTGAATGCACATGGATGAACGTAACGTAGATGGACCGTACAGAGTACGATTTATCAGTGCATCCTCGTTCGGAGAAAATTCAACCTATTCCTTTCTACTGACTTTCTTTCCAGCTGCAGTGTTTCGACGACCTGTAGTAAATGTTAAAATCTCAGTTGTGGTTTCTGGAGAAAATTCCGGCCACCTTCATGAACTTGCGAACTATAATCGAGTGACTCCCGCATAGATAGCTGCCCCCAGTTGCCCACATCAGCTGAAACAACTGGATCGAGACATCGGCTGATGCTTCAGCTGCTTCCTCAAAAATATTTTGCCGCGAGGTCACACGAGCCAGCAGCTCTATTGCGTTTGAGAGCTGACCAAAATTTTGTGATTAGGGATGCATCATCCTGTAAGTGCGTCATGAAAATCGTCGTTTACCCTGGTGTGATCTATTCACCCAAGGTTGACATCAATTTTGCAACGTACGGTTAATTTACTCCGAACTGCCAAACAACATGAAATTCCAAAACAGTTCACCGTTCTCAACTGGCGGGGGACTTAAAGTCATTTCGAGATGTCTGCTTGACCGCCAAAGTTTAATTGCATTCAACTGCCCCAGGATATTCTATGACTTTTTTCACTCCAGGGTTTATTTATAATTGTTCCACATTGGAAAACTACAGTTAGATACACACAATATGAACTGTTTACTTGAGGGCCCTGATTCGCCTTCACTGAAGTTGAAGCACCGATTCTCAGCATACACGGAAGACGCAAACGGTTACTCTCTGTAAACATTATACAAAACAAATTTGATGTGAAAATTGTGCAGCGCGGAAGAGGGTGAATGAACATGAATTCCGTCCGCTTGAAAACTGGTTAGTCGGTAATTTGTAAATGAAGCGACTCATGATTTAGTATTATAAGCATCGCCACAAAGGCTAATCAGAGTGCACCAATTCCACCCTATTGTGGAATCAAATAGGCAACCATCTTCTCGTTAACACACTGGTGTGCACTTACTTTTTTGAAATTGAGAATGGAGGGAGTTGTTTTATACTAGGCATACTCACGGGTAAGTCCGTGCAAAAACTGAGAAGTCAACAATGTTGCCTAGTTAAAACATGACCGTCGTTTAGCTTACTTTCGTACGGCAGTGGTAACGCCATGAATGTTGTTTGTAAGCTTATGGGAACCGATGGATCATTGACTGCAGGTGGGCTGCCGCGTTCATTATAATCCCTGGAACGCAAAAGTCCACATCACAATCAGGCATTCGAAACTGCGGTTGCTATTTGAAAAGAGCCGGAACAAGCTAATGCTGTTCACCAATACGTAATCCTCATTATGTTGATTAATAGTTTAGCCTGAAGGAGCACCTGATGACATCCACGAAGCGTAAAGAATTTGGCACTCAGGTACTTAGCTTGGAGCCAGTTACCGTACCCTTTATACGTGTGGGGGGTAAATACCGAATTAAACTGTTTTAGGGTGTCTTGTTAAGAAAACAACGAGCCACCTAAATGCGACAACAGAGTTCAATTTATGAATAACACAATGACATCAGACGGAAACTTCATAGAATTACATAGAAATAGCCTGTTTTGGCTGAAGAGGAGCAGCTTTACTTGCTACAGTTTAGCCATACCAACATTCTGGTGCATAAGGCTGCATAATGTCTTCCTGCTTGACACTGAGTATTTTTCATTGACGAACGACTATCATGTCGTTTACACCATTTTCCGAATTTTCAGTTGTTGCGTAAATAAGTGAGTAGATAGGTATGTAAGCTAGCATTGACTTGAATAGTTTATCCACCAAACCTCCTGTATATTGGTCCACAGGATAATCAGCAATTGATTTATTCAATGATTATCATCCATTCACAAACAGAGTTTGAGGCTCGATCTTTACTGCTCCCATTTTTCCAATCAGACCAGAGCTGGAAGAAGCCCGTCAAGAATTGATTGTTACCACGGCGAACAATCGTCGCATGCTGAAAGAGACTGAGGATCGTATTTTGGCCACTTTATCCGAGGCTGAAGGCAACATTTTGGAGAATGAGACAGCTATTGAAATTTTGGACTCATCAAAAATGATCTCCGATGACATTCAAAAGAAACAAAAAGTAAACTTGTACATCACTATTTTGATCTTTAGATTTTATTAGTAGGCTGATAGCTAGTCATTGACTTATTTGCTGGTCTTCAATCAAGTTGAAATCTGCCATTAGCACATGAACTGGTTCACGCTATCAGTAATGTACTCTCGTGGGTTTGTTCTGCTTAGTCCAATGGGTGTTAGTTTCAGAATTTTTCTGTTTTTGACAATATGATGTTATGATCGATAAAAACAGGAAACTCTGGCGCTACTTCTTCTATGTAATCGCATGCGTTCATGCCATAACTGGCATTTGAGCTTGTCATCTATTTCCTGGTTTGTCTGTTTGAATTTATATGGAATACGTAGCATTGGTTATCATATTGTTATTGCTAATCCTGTGTTGATGACTATCTATCACAAGTACACATTACGAGTAACAAGCGAGTTTCTGAGATCTACTTACCAAGACAAAATCGGTCAGGATTGTAGTGCTAAATGCTGTTTTGTGTGTCACCATCTTTTACAGTTTTACTCCGGGTAGCATTTGATTATTGCTCGGAGTTTCTGCTTATTATCTCAATCGATCAGTTGCACTGGTCAAAAAGATGAATACTTCATTCTTACTTGATACCAGATCACCATCCAAAGTTAACTAGAGTAAAACAGATAAAAGTTGACATTATTTTACGAACACTTGTATTTTCCGAAGAGTGGATGTATTTTGCTAGTAATCGCATATTTTGTATTTTGGTGACTATTCTCATTGTTCCATCTGTTAGAGAAAAACATTTATACAGCTTGCTGATCGATTTAGGAATATATTTATTGTATTGATTAATGTAACAACAGCATAGTGACTGTTAATCGGCATATTTTACTTTGGACTTGACCAGCAGGTCATACACAAACGTTGAGTCACAAAATAGAGAGAGTAGATGAATATCGGTTACAGTGTTTCTAATGACCTGATGTCCAAAATAAGCTGAATGCACAGGAATAAGCTTATGAATTTGTTGCAATACAAATTTCTAGATTCTATTCAATTATCAGTAAGTTGTTGTGATATACGCTGCACGCCATTCATACATTACAATCTGATGTAAGCCAGAATCGTTGAGAGTCGACTCACAAGCAAGTGAAATAGGGTGCGGAGGAAGTTTTTTGTTCCTACTTTAGATCAGCCTAGGTGACAGAATATTGATTTGCGTTCGTAACGACGGTCCGCGAAAAAATCCGCATCGAACGGTTGTTTAACTTTATCCCTGTAACTAGTTCAAAGTCTGTGACGCTCATGATATTTTGGTTTGGATCTCATATGCTATGAAAAACTGACTGACCTTGACTATGTTGACGACATAGTGCTGTTGTCTGACAATTTTCAGGCAACACAGACAATTCTAGAAGCTATTTTTGCGCCCTACTGAATACTTCGGAGTACGTTTAGCAAACTTACAGTACGAGACTATTGTGATGACATTGATCTAATTTGAGGTATTGATGATACAAAGGTTGTTGGCCAGTTGGTGTACCAAACAAATTGCATCAACAACGGTGAAGGTATAGGGAATAAACTGAAGGCTGGTATCTTCAACCTTTTGGCGATATTCGCCAACCTAGGACATTTCTAGCGTCAAAGGGGCATCGGTCTTAAGTCTAAAGATAATCTGAATACGATGAATGTGAGGGCTGTGCTACTTTTCGGTCCCGAAAAGTGGTTATTTGGGGTAGAGGACAAAAACCATCGATATTTGCGCTCGGTTGCACATATAAGGTAGCAATAACCAGTAAGCAACGAAGAAGTTTGGAAACGAGTATTTAGTAGTGACTAGCAAATAAGTTCTTTTGTTCAATCCTTACGCTTACAAAAACTTTCATGGTTAGGCCATATATTAAGGATGTCAACTGATCGTCCGTCACACTGAGCACTCTTTGTCGACGCTGTAACCGACTGGATGTGTTGCGGTGTGGACAGATTATGACCTGGCGTAGAGAAATGTAGTCGTTCATCAAGCGGTTGGCTACTGTAGATCTGGTTCGTCTCCCGGGCTGGTGCCTTCGTTAATCATAGAGCCGGCGGCTGGAGATGTAAGATGAGGTAATCACACCCAGTGGCGTGAACGTTGTTGTTGTTTGGTCGAAGTTTCCGTGAACTCAGTGCACTTAATGACGTAAGGCAGCTAAAGCCGTACTATTACCGTTTCGGTTGTTTTGATTTCAGAGTGTAGACAATTCGACATTGGTTGATTTACGTACAGACGTAGTTACTGTTGATGGTAAGGTCCCCGCCCTCCCTCTTACTTTTCTTGATCTGATTTCGTTTTTTATTCACGGTTATAAGGCAGTGAACCATCACCTCGAACCACTGACATATTGATATCATTGGTGGTGATAGTAAGGATGATAATGCTGATGATGATGATGGTGATAGCTTTAGGCCGAGATTACGCATTTTCTCTCCGCTTTCACTATTGTTCACTCACTCTTTCAGGTGGCTGAGGAGACACAGAAGAAAATCGATAGCACACGAATGGATTACGCTCCGATCGCCAAACACTCGGCTGTTCTATTCTTTTCTATAACGGATTTGCCGAATATTGATCCAATGTATCAGTATTCATTGACATGGTTTGTGAACTTGTTTATTAATTCCATACATGACAGGTGAGTTGGTTACATTATTCAGCAGATAATAGTGGTGTGAATGTTTGTGTTATTTTTTTTAAGGCATTGTGAACCGGTGCATGCGAACTGAGCCCCAGAAAGACCGGTTGCCTTTCCTTTGGTTAGATAAGCTCTTCAAGTGTGATATGAGTCTGTAATATAAAGAGCTGTCTTACGTCGATGTCAAGTTGGCTACGAATTGGTCCAAGTCACGCACTTGCACCTGAACGAATCAGGCGAAGACTTACTATTGCCTGTAGTTTCAGCATGCGAAAATCGACGTGTCTATTTTTCTTCCAGTAAGCATTGCGTTCTGTGTGACTCAGGTAGTACGACTATGTTGAGTCCGGAGTGGCATTCATAGGCTGATGAACTAGAAGATACTCAAATGGTAGAATTTAATGTTCTTTCAAAGCTCGAAGAACTGATGTCCCCACCAGGACGTACCAATGGGAAAGAACTCAGACATTACTGTTTCAATGTTTACAGGCATGTCTTAGGTAGTCCCCTCATTTATGACTACTCATGGTGGGCTGCTGCTGGCTTTATTGGCAGCGGTGTCCACGGGATTCACTTCTACTACCAATCGCTTAACAGTTTAGAAAGCTACCTATCTTCGATGACGATGTAGCTGAACAACGTTTATGTTGGCTACTTGTTCTTTCGGCTGATTAACCATGATAATAAACGTCAGTTCAACATTCTGCCCCGTCGTTAGTCCATATTAATCACCTAAGAAAAACGTCGCATTTTACTCTGAACGAACAAATGCGTTGAACTCATTGTAAAGTCGTACTGGTCGACTGACAGGAAAAGAGAGTCAGGAAACCTAGTACCTGTGAGAAAAACTTGGCGCGACTGATTTTCGGTTAATTAGGTCTGCAGACAGAGACACAATGAAGCGATTCGATTCAGTGCGTTTACGTCACTTCGACATGAGATAACCGTCCTAGTCGCCTGCCGATTTCACGCCTCGTCACTTGCCGGCCTAGGTATATGCGTCCACCGATCCGTTCGAGCACACATTGCAAATAAACCTGTACAGTTCCACGGTAATTTAGCTGTTAGTTGCATTAAATGAAATTCGCGAACCTGAGTTGTCTTGGTTAAGCGATATGTATGGACGAATTCACAACTTATGGTACAACAGGCGGACTATAGTATGTCGTAAAATCGAAAACAAAGGTAAATCGACCGCGTGCAAGCTATTTCTGATAGGATATTTGAAGATTGCCCTGTATCACAAAATTACTCGCTACAGGCATATGGACACTGATTTCTATTCATGCCCCAATTACCAGATTGAAGTGGGTACTTCTATTTGGGTAAGAGTGACCTATGCTTTTATCTGTTTACACCCAGTGATTGTGAGTTTACTGTCTTGTGACCGTCTCGAGATCATTTCGATTTCTGTACAAGGCCATATGACAAGTGGTGACTGAATATGGATGTCTAGTAACATATGACTGAAAAAAATGTTAAGAAATTTCTTTTGAAAGTCAAGTTATTCAGTCAAATCGGATACCAGCGACCGACGGATTCGAGATACATATCAGAAAACTTTCATACGGTTGATACGACTTACAAGATCCAGATGATACTGTTAATCATTTAATCAATTGTAAAGTTGACTTCGAAGGCGCTCAGATCAGAATTGTACTCATTTACGAATAGTTCAACACTTTGATTCACATTTGGTCGGTAGAAGAAGTCGGTCGGAACATCCATCATAATGCGAAAACTGTTTCTCATAAAATATTATTCTGAATCATCAAAAACATTATTTTAGTTGGGGCAGTGTTGGGTCAGTAAGTACCAGTTGGAAAACCTGCATCGATTTTCACCCATGACTTTCACCAGTCGGTGTAGTCTTATACGAGATACCAGAGAAATCGACCAAAAATGAACTGTGCTGTTGTCCTGACTAATGAAACTCAGTTACATATATCAGCTTAACTTCTAGTTAACAGTCTAGCCACTTACGTTAACACACTTGTGTGATTCACCAATGAGTACGTTTGCCTTTCAAACTTCAAATGTTTCAACGTTGGTTAACATTTTCCTTCATGTTCATTCAGATTACGTTCGGATAGACGTGTCGGTCAACTTAATTGATGTATTTATTTCGTTATCTAGATATCCATTACTACCCAATACGTGTGTATGTGTTATCACTTTACAAGAATTAATTGTCCACATTGCAAACCAACAAGAATCGTATGGTTTTGCAACACATTTGTATAAACTTTCTCGTTTGAAGTGAATATGCACAAAGCCATTGCAGTTCTTACAGTTGTCAAAGGATGAATCACATGTGGAGGAATTAAGTTATCTCGGGCCACTAGTGGAGTCGAAGGTGGATTAATTCTGTCGACTGTTTAATCACACTTTTGCACAACCAACGCATAAAAACTACCATCAGTTTTCATTTTTACATTTAGGTTTCCAATGTTGGAGTTATCGAATAGGTTAGAATATGTTTTGAACTGTTGAACATACAAACTCAAGAGATTACTGACCTCACCTTGTCATCGTAACTGTACATTGTTCTTCAACCTACAGGATTTCGTGTACAGATATGAGAAACTGAACTTAATAGTCTCTAAAACTAAAATTGCTATCTTATTCAGTCGAATTGGGTTAAACTTAGAAACTGTGTTAGACACCTGCCGTTTACTAGTGATAATAAAACAGCGATAGTTTACCAAACAAATACTACCGGTACAAAACACACAGTTACATTTTTTTGAAGTGATAGAAATTAAAATGTTTGATCTTGTGAGTGTGACCCAACTAACTGAACAGCATGCAAGTATTCTGTTTTGTGGAAATGACGTTTGGCATTCCGACAAAACTTAACAGAAACAACTTTATTTTATGAGAACCACGCTGGCAAGGCAATAGAAGTCCACAGGGATTCACTGTGCTCTGTTCAACCGGGGTTGCTTATAAGATAATTGATCTGAAGTATAACGCTCAAAATTCCGATCTCCTTGGCGAGCATATTCTCCAATCTAACTGTGAACTTGTAAGGAATACGGATCAACTACTTGACTGCACTCCCTTGGATTTTAGTTTATCGGTTTCGTGCTGAGACGTCTGTCGAGGAACAAAAGTCAACCCACAATCATCGGAAATGTTATGACTTATCCCACTTTTGTGTAGCTTCTTCACAACACGCTTCATTCGCATTTTGTCACTGGCTTACAGGCAGTAATCACGGGACAGTGAACAATACATTCTGGTCGCAGAGCCATCCACTGAACCCATGACCAATAGTGTGCCGTGATCAATTACAGTCGATGAGCACACTTTGCGCTAGTGTTGTGATCCAAGAACGCGAATGGCACAAAGGTTATTTATTAGACAGAGCAATACACGGGTTAAGTATGTAAACCAAACCTGACACAAAAACACTCATTTGCACGCAGTATTCGGCCTCAGACAGTCTCGGCTACCACAGATATCAGTGCTCAGTTCCATTGAGTAGCAGGGACCGTGATGGGTGATGCTGCACTTTGATGATCCTTCTTGCAGTCTTCTTGTGGCTTGTAGGTTGTCAAAAATTATGCCCTGCGCCTGCTACTGAATAGCCGCGGTATCGGTAGTATAATACGATCGCTGAACTCCACTGCACTAGTTGGACCGAAGACAAACAGTAGCAAGTATTATCACCTGGGTCCATTGGGGCGGCGTGAACAGCACAGAAGAAAGTCCTATTTAGGCGACCGTTTGCAGGCACGCACATTCTCGTCAACACTCTTCAGAATCTCTCTCGTGAGAATGTGTGTGAGATCCGACTGTAACATGTATTTAGAGTTATCAATATAAACCACTCCAAACCAGTTTGAAAGGCCGAAGGCAACCATTGTCGTTTATGCTTTCTAATCAACACTGGAATACGATATGGACACATGGAGTGTATTACGATTGGCTGAATTCTTTTGTGGCAGTTCGAATCTACCCAGGAGAAACGTACTTCGCACATAGTAGCAGTTGTTGTAGAGCGGCTTCCTTAACTAACCAGCGCAACTATCAGCTGTTTATCTCACTTGTGAATCTACTTCATCTGTTTCCTCTTTCACGTTTCAAGTCTTCGGTGTCAAGATAGCTTGATGAGTACGGAAGCTTCGACGTTTTCGTAGTCCATTGTCTTGTATTACCAACCCGAAATATATTGCTAGTCTTTTGCCGCATTTTTCTACACAAAAGAAAGTGGCACGTCTCTAAACTTTGGTTATGAAAGTAAACGGTCGTTGGTTAAAGGTGGTAGAAACGATCTGCTTGAGAGATAGATGCAATTAACATCAATATCAAATTTCTGTCAAACTTAACTGGCACACATTTTTAGAAAGTACCGCCAACTATGTTTTTGCTACGAACACAATGTGGCTTTGAGTTTGTTTATGTTGACAAGTTTGACCTCAGGTTGACTTCAGTTTGTTATATATTTCCGCCAGCATACTGATCATTTTGGATATTTACTCGGATCACGTATCTTTCGTAATTTGTACATTCTGTTGAACTTGTCAACCTCCATCATACTGTCCTATTCATACAGCAATAAATCGAAAATACTTGATCGACGAATGCGCTACTTAAAAGACCACTTTGAATATAACTTGTATACAAATGTGTGTCGTTCGCTGTTCGCCAAAGATCGGACTTTGTTTGCATTCAATATGTGTGCAATTATTATGCAGTAAGTATGCAGTCCAGGAGCAGCCGCTTTCTGCTTGGTAGTTTTGTGTGTACTTGCTTGTGTACGCATGTGTATTTGTGTACGTGTACGCTTTGCTCAGCTTGAGCAGTTTGCTTAATTTTTACCTGCATTTGTGATTTACTTATCTTGTTCAGCAACAAATCGAAGATCATTGACAAACGTATACGCTATCTGATCGACCATTTCACCTACAGTCTCTATGTCAACGTGTGCCGTTCGCTGTTTGAGACGCACAAGCTATTGTTTTCGCTAGTTCTCTGCACAAAGCTTTTGATGTGAGCCGCACTTGCATTGCTGTTACACATTCTGTTTTGTGTTATTGTTTATTTATTTGTATTATGTTTATTTCTTACTTGTTGTTATTGCATAACCCTTGATGGCATTACAGTTGGTATTTTAGAATGACCGGTTTTTATTACCGTGTCTTAAGGTTATCAAAGTAAGAATGGTTTTTCAGAATGTTTTGAAGCATATGCAAATGACCAAGTGATCTGCTGGAACTAGATTGTGGCATCATTCGTTCCTTTCCTGTGACTCACACACTGAAAGATGTCCGGCTGCCAGGCGATTATAGCACGCCCGGTTATCAAATGGTTGGCGTTCGTTAACCGTCAATTCTGAACGCATCAAAACTTCCATTGAATCAGGAAGCTCCAAACTATATTTAATTGTAGTTGCTTATTACGTCTTGAAGAGAGATAATCAGCCAAATAATATTCCACTTTAAATTTCTGTCACCTAAGCTGCATATTTGTCGGTAAAGTCAGGTTAAGAATAGTAGGACGTATTCATCTCAGGCAAATTAACACGTGCGGTGCCTGTTTTCCAGTTAGAGGTACACGGAGGAGTGCGGGCTAATCAAGTTAGGTGATAGATTAAGGTCATTCGAAACAATCGTTTCTATACCTTTTTACATATCTGTTTCCATTTTAGGCACAACATTTTCCAATTCATGCAAAAGCCAATCACTTTGGTGCATTAGGATTTCCACGTTAGAATCTGGGACGTGACGGCAAGAACGCGATTGGTCCACCTAATCGGGAGGGACAACC
>LUCH01000933.1:0-28005 GCA_013368495.1 Paragonimus heterotremus | reverse complement strand
GGTTGTCCCTCCCGATTAGGTGGACCAATCGCGTTCTTGCCGTCACGTCCCAGATTCTAACGTGGAAATCCTAATGCACCAAAGTGATTTGCTTTTGTATGCAATGGAAAATTTTGTGCCTAAAATGGAAACAGATATGTAAAAAGGTATAGTTACCGGTCGGGTTTTCATCGCCAAGAAAGTAGCCAGTGCTACCGGAATAACGGAGATGGATTGCTTCACACTTATTCATGTTGAGCAAGAGCGGCGTTTCTGTAGTCTGGTTTTGTGAAACATTTGAATTACTCTGTCTCTGTGACGCACTCCATTATGTGTCACGTTTTAATATTCTCAACATAACAAAGTAATGGGAAATTTCCAAGTTGTCAGATTTCAAGCACCAGTGAGTCATTAATCAGAGAGCCCAGAGTGAACCTCTAACAAGCCATCGGTCATAGATAACCAATTGAAAAATACATCGCTGTTAAATTGACGATCTTGCAAATAACCGGCGGGCCATGGGATTGAGAGTTACTCATTTTATGCTTACGGAGCTTTATGCATAGTGTTCAGTGGAAGGCTTTCAGAAAATCTAGGATGACAATTTCAGCTGATATGTTGTTACCAAGTACTTTTGTTCACTCTTACAGAACAGTAATTATAGTAGTAACACATGGAAATTCAATCCGTCCATAGTTGATGGAAAACGAGTTTATCGTCCGCAAAACCGGTCAGCACTCAAACACTTCTTGACCTTTGAGGCAAACGACAGTTACGTGAAAGACCTGTTGGAGAGTGCGTCCACTCAAGAATACCGCTCAAACTGTCGACGGGGTTGTCATGACAATTGCATAAACTTCTTTGATAATAGGGGGAAAATGAGCCTAGTGGACGTACTGTGACTGAGCGTTATCAGCTTTTCGCGATCCACGTGTATCAATGACCTAAGTGTTTTAAGGGCATTTATTTTGCCGAAACGCCCCGTTGATTACGCATCTGTGGGGCTAACAACAAACACTGATCAGCAGCTTCTTAAGATAGACCTACCACATCTGTGGAACAAGCGAAAAATTGTGGGCTGGCCTTTGGTTTTGGAAGTCACAATGCTGTTTAATACTTTTCGACTGATATTAAGACTTTAGATTGAGTATAGCGGATACTGACTTTTTTCTACTTCGCATACGTATTTTCGCTCGGTTACGAACTAAGATATAATCACCATATCTTTTGTCAGTAAGCAGACGGTAGGTTTCGGTCTCATAGATCAAGCACTTGCAAAATGCACTGACGTGCAATGATCATACTTGTGCACAATTTTAACCGAAAGTCTCATACCAGTCAGGTAATTGACTGTCCGGGTTTTCAGTGTACACTTCTAGATTTAATCGTCCAGTCTGGTTTGCATAGCAGCACAATTTCACATCGAGCGATATCATCTTCACAGTCAAGCAGCATCATTTTGAGGGCTGATGACGGACTACAATACAACAGTGGAGAGAGGAAGCAAACACTTACCAGGGCAGAGGTGGGGCACAAATGGTAAAAACGCCTGCCTAAACGCAAACATTTTGTATCTAAGTGCCTGTAAAAAAAATGATCTTGCCCTTCACGTTTACTAGAGCAGCAAATCATCGGCTGCTCTGTGTTTATTCATAGGAGCAAATTGGCCTTTTGTCTTTTTGGAGAAATTTAACAGCAGCATGATGTTGAACTGCAAGTATTACTTGAGTTGCTCCATCATCGAGGATTCCTTTGTGTATTTCAGGTAGTTGATAATCCTCTTATAAATCATGAAAAAGGGGCATCCTGGGAAAATAATCCTAAGCGCAAAAAGACAGCTTAGTTGATGTTACAGGGTCTTTTCTTCTTTCAGATCAGCAACAACTCACCAGGTGTTAGTATCATCCATATAAGAACAGCATTAAATGTCTAAGAATACTCGGTAAGTCAAAGACGAGCGGAACTAACAATAGAGGGATCCAGTTTTGAGGCTGAGCTGAATGTCATTGTCATAAGAAAACAAACTAACAGATCCCCGTTAAATATAACATCACACTTTCGTTCAGTCAGATATTCTCTTAGCTATGTAAGCGACTTTCCCTTGTAGTTGAAGTTATGGGTGTCCAATAAAAATATGCACGAGCTCATAAGTTTAATCAAGATATGTCATGTCAGCCCGAAGACAGTTGTCAGGTGAAGAGCTGATGTCATGAGGAACCATTACACCCAAATCTGCTATCGGTAGTGGTAGTTAGTCAAGCTACGTACAAGCTCGAATCCATAAATCACTCAGTTAACGATATTCGACTATGACCATGGCTGGTCAACGATAATGTGACAGGCTCGACCACTAACTTAACCTTCCCCGTTATTACTCTGTTATCTTAACCCTTCATAAAACAGCAAATGCCACTTCTATGAACATCACTTATTTCTGTCTTAAGGGTAGCTGACACAGTGAGCACTTCGTACGCGAGTCCCCGAAACCAACAACAGTTGACCATTGTCCGCTGGTCGTGCATCATCCACAAGGTCGATATTTGTTTTCTATTTCTCAAAAACCCATTGAACGATTGAATACACAACATCGTTAGACGTTTCATTCTTTGTCAGTGCCTCAATGTATTCACAAGTTTGTAAACCCATCGTCAGTACAAACGGTGTAATTCACTTGTCTGGAACTCAGCCTTTTGGAATGTATGAATTAATTTTCCGACTTGGTTTGCGTGATACTTTTCAGGGCAAGAGGCGAGTTAGAAATGAGCGAGTTTATCTTCTTTCTGACCGGTGGAGTTGGACTTGAAAACAAGTTGGCAAATCCGGCATCCAGTTGGCTATCCGATAAGAGCTGGGACGAAATCTGTCGTCTTAGTTCACTAAAAAGTTTCCATGGTTTTCGTGAACACTTTGAAACTCATTTGGCAGACTGGAAGCAATATTATGACAGCAAAGATCCACATGAAACTCCGCTTCCTTCCCCGTGGGAAAAAGTCGACATATTCCGAGCACTGATTGTACTACGCTGTATACGTCCGGATAAAGTGAGTCGTTTTCTTGAGGGGAATGAAACTGCTCTTTGTTTTGATAAATAACACAGTTAACACTGATTGATGATAGCCATGTTGATGACAGACTGTTCCATACGAATTTATTCCAGACCAACAACGCAGCTACAGGAAAAACAAATAAAAAACCATTCTCCTCTTTGTAGCAGTTTGTGCAGATTTATCGATGTTGTACAGGATTACTGTCATACAGGTTCCGAAGACCTGCGGCTAAAAAAATTGCTGTTTACTAATGAGGACATAACGAACAATTTTTATAGGGATTGCTCAACTATGTGTAGTGGGACTGTAATATGCAGTAGCGTGACTCATCACTAACACATATCGGGATCCCTGCGATCCTTAACCGACGACAGACCCTTACTGCTAAAGATTGCGTATATATTTGTATCGGCAGAGCCTGATTCGACCCTAATGACTGGTGTCGTGGTTGCCTGCGTGTGGGGTTCAGTTTTATTGGTATAAGGGCTGTATGCTAAGGTCACAACTAACTGAAGAAGGTCAATTAGCAAAGGTTCGTTTATTGCCTATATTGTTGGATCAAACCCGTCTGAACCTCAGTACGACAGTTTGGCGTGGAGTGGAAAAACAATCCATGACGTGACATCCACGGCATCCTGAGTCTAGTCACACATAAATATGACCACGTCGGATCACATTGGTTGTCGTTTTAGTGGGCGATTGTAGACATCATTTTCAGCAGCAAGCCATGAGGATGTTTCAAATGACTAACTCAAGACACTGAATTATCAGAGATTTATAACTTTCATTGACCGTCATAAATTGTTGATTATTATTCCATCAAGCTGTTGTAAACCCCTCTAAACGGTACGCTGGCTCATCCTAGCTACTGTAATTCGCTTGGCAAAATTCGGATTCTCGTCACGGCACTAGTTAACATGAAAACCTCGGTCCCGAAAAGTACCGTGCCTGTCCCGTATTCGCTCCCAAGGCAAGCCAAAAGACGCGTTCAAAGTATAGCGCTTGTTCCACCCCAAAATGTGTGCGACAAAGACGACAAATACAAAGTACTTATAACATGCGCGGTGGCCAAACAGAGGACAGTTGACGGAAAAAACAGTTAAGGTCACTGATAGGCATAGCGGAATAAAAAGTCAGACGGGTAAAAACTAGCTAAGATCACCACTCGGCCGCTCTGAGCAGGTCCGCTAACTAGGACAAAGTCAATCGTTTTTTCTTTCTCTCGGCGAGGGCGCTTTGGGACGGTAACAAGGTGGGCGCCCTAACACCTCCCCCTTGAAGATTGCTGGGTTCCATCGTAGGACTGCTTGCGAGGATCGACTTGAATGGGCTTGACCGATTTGCAGCATCTGTTCGTCCGCCGTCTCCACCACATGGGATACTTGCCCTGATTGCCCTGCGATTGTAACGGTGGCTCTGTCGGGTGTTCGGTTTCGTTAGGGCGTTCTTTCTTCAAGTCGAAAGTGTCTAGCAGTATGTCGAGTTGCGCGGTTGGTCCTTCATGGTCGTACAGTGCATCTGCGCGATTCCGGCGAATTTGGTTTGCATGCCGCACACATGTGGTTTCGCCGACTTTCCCTTCATAGAGGACTGATCCTCGCCGTCGGACGATTATTCCGTTCTTCCAGTTCAGCGGTCCATGAAACATTTGTATGAGTGCCGGCTCGCCGATTGTGAAGTGACGTGCATGAGCTCCGTGTCTTTGATTTTACTGTCTTTCCATTTCTGCATTGCATCCTCCCCCTCTATTTGAATGCGGAAACATGGTATCAGCGACAGTTATGAGTTTTCTACTGAACTTGCATTCTGCCAGCGACTTGCCATCGAGGACGTGTTGATTTGGGTTTGTTCGATGATTAGGCAAGATTGTCCGTAACACATGACTTGGGGGACCTTTACCGCTTGCCTTTATTTTGGTGCAGCAGCCAAGTCCTTCTATGAACACATTCGAGTGTCTCTGCTGAGCTTGGATGTAGCTGCAGATTTAGAATAATCGTCCGTCAAATAAGTGCAGTCTGTCGATCCAATCCAATCCAAGGAGATTCAGGCCAGGATTGCGGGTCACGTAGCAGGTCCCGTTGACTGATGATCCGTTGAGGGCTGCAGTGCATTGGACTTCGCTAATGATAGGGAATCGATTACCAGTAGCGATTCGGGCCAGTTGGGTTGTCGGGCGTATTGTGGGTTTGCCAATTAGGTGCCACGTGCGGTCAGAGATTATTGTGATGTCGGATGCTGTATCAAGCTGTAGTCTGACCAACTTACCGTTGATGAAGACGGATACGTACTTTATGCGCGTCCAGTGGTTGTGGTTTCTTGATGCGAGCACGACCTGTGCTCTTGAGAAGTGGGTGTTGTATGGCTTGCGAGAGTTCTGGTTGAGTGGGTGATGGCCCTTCTTGAAGCAGCAGTGGTCTTCTTTGTGGCCCCATCGGAAGCAGTGGGTGCACCGATGCTGTTTGAATGGGCAATATCGGACATAATGCCATCCACCGCACTGCCAGCATGGTGTGGGAGGTTTTCTTCGGCTGTCGCGTTCCGACATTCATGCAGTCTTGACGGGGACACTTGAGAACACCGTGTAGACGTTTGATTGACTGCTGTGTTCGATCATGGCGGTGTCATGCTTCAGGTTCATTAAGTGTTGCCATTCAGCAGTGATATCTTGCAGGGTGATTTCGGGACATTGTCCTATTTTCGCCAAACTCCGTGTTCGGATATCTGCTTCCTTCGGTGACTGGAGTCCACAAGCGAAAATCAGACATTTGAATTGATCTTTGGTCATTGCTCGAAGCTTGAAACGTTCACACTCCCGATTGACTGTTCCAGCGTACGTTACCCAGTCATCATCCGCTGACTTCACGAGCTTCAGGTACTGGTAGCGTATGCTGAACAGAGATGAATGGTCGCCAAAGATTTGGGACAGCGTCTGTGTTGTTTCTTCAAAGCTTAAACCCCTTGGGTTCTTCGGCAAGATAAAGTTGATGTACTGATCACGTTCTGAGGTACTAAGTTTGCGAAGCAGCAGCCCCCACCTTTCGAGCATCATCAGCGTCTGACAGTTCCACCTTGAAAACATCCTCGTACTTTCTGAACCAAGTCCCGAACGTGCAGCCCGTTATAGGATCAAAATTGAACCCACTGATTGAGCTGATTAGAGATTCTGCTGTGGGTTTGAAGGATTCGTTGGATCCCGTTGCCGATTGCTGGAAACTCAACTTCTGCGTCAGTGTTTCAATCAGTTTTAATTGCACTTGCTCGAATTGTTTCTGTTGCTGGTGAAGAAGGGTTTGCATCTGCTCGAACGTTATTGACGTTGTGGGTTTTTCCATCGCCAAATTGTTGTAAAGACATTGTTGTAAACACAAGCGACCTAATAGACTGGACGTAAAAATGTGGAAGTGGTATCACATATCCGACTATTTTCTTCCGAAGTGTACAACCGTTGGTTAGACGAAACAGCACACAGATTAGATTCCAGCTCTAAACCCAAACGGTCCTTAGGTGTACCTTTAAACATGCAGGATAATATAGAGGATGAGGGGCACCTAACATCCGCTTGCCTGGTTGAATCTGATGTGAAGAACTGTGGTCCTCACACTCAACCAGGTACCTGGTTACACAGGTTTATTCACTTCAAACATTACTACTAATGTTAGACAATATCTACCTCTCTGAAAGATATTCCGAGCCGCGCAGTGCGTCCGCAAGGCTGTTGAGATGAGGCTAACTCAACACTACTCACTGGAAGTATCTTACAAAAGCCACATTAGCAGGAACGAATAGTGAGGAGATGAAGCAGATATGCGCGCATGCAAGACCAGGATGGTCTTCGCTAATCTACTTCATTTCTGAAGACGGAAACATCCCCACAGTGCCTAGGAGTTAAGTGTACAAAACCGACGTGAGTGCAGTTTTACTTTAAAGCGTGGCCACTCCTGACGGAGGACATGAACCGTCGTGATGTATTCAACCACTGGTGTTTACTTTTAATCCCATGCATAAGGTGACATCAACGAACAAGAAACGATAAAATTATGTAGCAGACGAATAAAAGTGAGTAATTTGTCCAGTTGTCCACTTTTAATCTGTAAGGATGCACATCCCTAGACAACTGAACCGAGTACCAAGGATGCCAACTAATTGTCTGTCACCTCAAACCTTTATTGCATATACCCCTGCCGGATGATATAGGGTAGGGAAAGGATAAATGACTATGTTGAGTAGGGAAATAGGATGATTTATTGAAGGGTTGGTCAACGTTGATCGAGTCCGGCTGGCGAGCTGGGGCCGTCGGGATTCACGGGGTCGATGGCTAGAAACTTCATAAAGGATGGTGTCGAATAGGGTTCACTGGCATCAATGTTGCCGTTATTTGGCTGAGTTGTTTGTAAAGTAATTCGAAGCAGTGTAGCACTGCGATGAAGTTCGATGGGCTACTGTCTCGCAGATGTCAAGTTATTTTCAGTTACACGTTGATAGTTCGCTTCCGGGCTGTAAGCGTCTGATATCAGCCATAAGCCTTTACCGGTTTAGTTCCATCCTTTACCTTTCCTTTACCACATAGTCAGGGGTTGCTTTTCCCCTCCGTGGTTGCTTAACAATTAACTTTGAAACACTGGGTTCCCTTTAACCACTTCCGTAGAGCAGAAAGAAGACATATATTGCGATATGTTAACACTTCATTTACTCTCATCACTCGCAAACGTAAAACATGCAAGTTACATACATCATACAGATAAGGATAGACAGGGATTAGACACGCATACATGCACACCAAGTATTATGTAATCACGATACTGTTTCATACAGCCAGACGTATTTGCACCCCCGATACACTGCAGATGGAACAGGAATTGCTGAGACAAACGTTATTAGCAAATAGATACCCCGACAAATTCATCGGGGCACATAATACGGTGAAGAAGAGCACTGAGCCCATATTGACAGCTCAAAAGAAGAATGATTTCTTATTCTTGCCATTCAAAGGTGACCATTTAGCCAACAACATAAAGCACAAATTGAAGTCTGCTCTGGCTTGAACGTGTGCGGCTGCGCAGTTGCGCTTATTTCAAACCATTAGAGGACTAGTTCTCCGAAATCGCGAATGTACCTTGCCAAACTCTTCTGCCTCCCATGTTGTTTACCAGTTCACTTGCAGATTCAGTGACGTTTACATAGGTAGAACAGATAGACAACTATCTCAGCGAGTCGCCGAACACATTTCGAAATGGTTGAAACAACACATAACGCACCAGCCTCAACCTGTTGCACCGGAGGCTCGAAACCCAACGTCATCGATTGCTAAACACCTCATGACTACAGGTCACCAAGTTGACCCATTAAACTCATTCAAGATACTGTTGCGCAATCGAAACCCGAAGCTATTAGCTTTTTCATGTAGACTGAACATCACCCACAATTAATCGCAGCTGTCGCATTCCCATAGACTTTCCCGTCGGCCCATTTCGAAAAGAAGCACTAGACTAGAGTTTCGCTCTCATTAGAGCTCGTCAGTAGTGCATATCATCGCCACTGCCGGGACTTTTGTGAAACGATCCTCATCCGAACTTACCAGCTGAGGTTGTGTGCACAAAAGTAGTTGAGGCAACCTATCGGGCTGCCATGGTCGTGATTCCATAATACTTGGTGTGCATGAATGCATGTCCAATCCCTGTCTGTCCTTATCTGTATGATGTATATAACTTGCATGTTTTACGTTCGCGAGTGAGGAGAGTAAATGAAATGTTAACATATCGCAATATATGTCTTCTTTCTGCTCTAATGAAGTAACAGTTAACTGTCGGTGTGAACCACTAACTTATTGTTACTGTGATCATAATGGTGATAATAATTATTACCAATATGTAGATGATAATGAACAAGTTGGCGCTGGCTTAGACGGTGATTCGCTTCAGGACATCGTTCACTTAGGTGACCTATGTAGACTACCAGTAGTTCTTGGAGTAATCATATTTTACCGGAAATGGTCGTATCCAACACAACTGTGCCGGATTTCAATCAGGGTAAACGGTTAGACGAAAAATGCTCTGCGGTCATTATGAATTGGCGGCGACTGTGGTGGTGTTTTTTGTAGTTTGACACAAACTACAGTACAGAACTGTATCGGTTAACAATAATGTTGTAATCGTGAAATATCCGGCCATTCTAGCCGAAAAAAAAATAATACAACTGTCCTCCGCCTGTGGATCTTGATGAGCTAGATCTGGATAAATAGGCAAATAACTGTGCTAACCACAGTTCGACGAGGTAAACAAGGATGATACGACTTTACTTAAGGCGATCTGTTTAACGACTAACCGGCCCATAGCACAGGTTCATTGTTAGTCAGAGCCTGACTAGGAGGAACAAAAGACCAAACTGACCGATATTAAGAGCATTAGCATACGGACAGCGCCGCATTATTTAACCCTAAACCATATGAAAATTGAAACAAGCCTTCTCCAAAATGAACTTGCGAAAACAAGGTAGTAGTGGTATATTGCACGATCTTTGATCGAACTGATTTCACTGCATCTTATCAAGTACATACTACAGAAATGGAAACGTTAAATTATGCATAAAATCGTCAATTACGGAGAATGTCTTGTCTGGGTATGGAAAAGTCCATGGGTATTAGCAAGGTAGCACTAATTTGACAAACAATTTGTAGTTTTCATTTTTTCAGTAAGCACTCGATAAGATGCAGCGAAATCAGTATGAAGAAAGATGATGCAATATGCCAATACTGTTGTATGTTTTCAAGCTCAAACACAAATTGGAAAAAACTGGAACCGTTCCTAACGAAAAAGAAATGATGATTTCTTTAGCCGGCGAAACCTGTTAAACACTCAGGCGTATGTTTGCTGATAAGACCGTTAAATCATTGCTAAAATATTTTCTTACTATGACCGAGAGTTGAATTGTGGCTGAGGTAATTCTATATTGAGAATAGACCGATATACTCGTTTAGTCCATTTTAGGAATGATGAAATTAAAATGTATTCGTCTTTAGCCATAATTACGTGTGAATCGTGCCTAGGGCATTTGGTCACCTCTAGTAAGAATTACAGTTTAAACAGAAAACATTCCGGTTATTTTATAAGCACTCCATCGCCAGTTCAGGTGGTTATACAAAGCAAGACGCAATATGGATGAGCTCTAACTGCAATGAAGTTCAGGCCTGGGGTTTCTTTTGAGAAAAGTCGGTCGAAAATATTGCCTGAGTGTGAATGCTAACATCAGAGTAAGTTTCCGTAATTGAAATTCACGGATTATTGACCAGGATTAGCATCCGATTGTTCGGGAGTTGTAGGTGGGCTTTTAAACTGTTACAAGAGAATCGGTTACCGTATAATCGGATCTGCATTAAACCATATGGAACGGCGATAAACGTAAAACAAGTTGATCTTTGTTGTTATGATGGCATAATTCATCAAACATTATGTACAGACTACAGTGGCGAATTAACTTGGATCACAGATGCACATACCAGTTCGTCCCAATTTATTGATAAAATTTCCACCCTAGAGTCCATGCGTAGTGTGCATATAGATGCGGATCACTCTGTAAGCGATAACCACATGCACAGCGTGCGTATGCTTTCTTGGTCCATCTTTCGGAAACCCAGGTGTGCGGAAGGTGAATGTGTTTTGAACAGTGTCCGAAAACCGGAATTTTCAGAATCTACTTAACAGATCCCAAAAGACGTGCTTCCATGCTGAGTCAAACCCCAGACTCTGATTGACTAACTGACTGTGACTTGCATGTTATTGGCTACTGAATCTGTAAACTTGTCGACAAGGCGCTTGTGCATCAACCAGCATACAGCCATTGAGTTTGGAATGTCACAAAGCCAATTTTTACAGTTTTCCTAACAGGTTGTGTCACATGTGCTTACGTCAGTGCACACTGTTTTTCCCGTTATTTTAATCCATGTATGAAACGAGCTTATCCTGCAGCCGTCCGTCATAACATTATGAATCGCGTTATTCGTTTAATCAGAAGTGTTCGATGCTCGCTTTCCAGCTACTCAACGTGGTAGAAAGGTCAATAATGCCAAGTGTTTACGTCTCGCTCACTCTCCTCGAGCATCTACATAAAACAGTCGATTTTATATGGGCGACATAGCGACAAAACAATGAGTTTTCACGGGCTAAGCTGCACATACAAAAAAGAGCTGTGTGTTTTGGGGGGAGGGGTAAACACTATCAGTTTCACGAGAGCAACACAGGTTGCGTCAGCACGTTCTGTTTACCAAACGTAAGACTGTGTGTTGGTGAACGTTAACAACGTCGGGTTTTGATTGGGCAACTGTGGTGATCGCAGGCTACGTGCTAGCAGCTGGCGGATGCACCACGTTATAGACGTGTGTCCATTGTCTGGACCGAGACGGTTACAATCAGTTAAGTGTCCTGCTTCCCTCGCTGCCATCGGTCCGACAACTGTCAAAGAGGTGAACCCTCCGCTGCTCAAGCAGCAGGAAGACGAGAGGTGATTGCCTGTTGTCTGTTTCACATTGCCTAACAAACTGCCTTACGTACTGTCACCTACAAACGTGCTTGTAACCAGAAATGCAGTGAACTCGTGATTGTATCCACAACCGGCGGTCTTCCACTTTCATTGCGTTGAGGCTAGCATTGGGATCGAGTTAGTCCATTACTGTACGACGCATTTAGGGAGTTAATCTGCTTAATTAGAATTTCTTGACGTGCTGAACACTACAACTGATTGTTGTATACCTACCCTAATCATTTGTTCGCCTTGTGCAATTCTGACTAAATAGGAACATTGTACTGCTTCCTGTTGTGTTTAGTGTCAAGGAGTAGTTTCAGTATGAACTCACATGGTTCCACACTTTCTACAGTCAGAAGCAGATGCACTCAGCTCATAGATCTAACGACAGATGTGAGGGTGGGCAAGGGAGTTCTGATCCACCGATTAACAGTGATCACCATCATAAACTCTGTTTGCATAGACAGTTAAATTATCAAACCGGATGAATTAGTACGGAAGGTGATGACGCAACTGGGTTACTGTTGCCTGTGTCATGTGGAACAAAAATCTAATCGTGATTCGAGTCTGCCCTATTCTCGACTTGGTTCATGCAAGTGACGCTTGTTGAAACCACAAAAACGGGTGAACAAAGTCAACATTTAAACGAACTTGGTAACACGAGAACGAGTATATTATGCAGTAAAGTACATCAGAACGAACGGAAACTTAGTGGGTTACATGAAATATCACATAGGATCGATATTTAGCCGCAGCAGCACTTCCGGCACTAACTCGAAAGATTATGAAGTGCACACTGAAAACAGAAGTTTTCATAGTTACGTCATGTTTGCCAATTGTAATGAGATTAGACTGGAGCCTTTTTTGATTGGAGAAAGTTCAGCCACTGGGCGCTGGCACACAAGCTGCTACAGACGGAATTGTAATCAAACGGGCGCCAACCTGTGCGTCTCTGTTTCAAACAACCCAGTTGCTAAATGCAAGGTCGTGAAACAACACAGCAACAAACCGGCCAATCAAGACGTGAGGAAGCCTGTGGCTTAATAACAGTCGTAAATACTATTGTTCTTCTATTGAAAGGTGCTGCGCAGATTCCTGTTCTGATTTTTCTCGATTGGGGAGCTCAGTACGCCACACCAGTGACCTTTGTAGTAGAACTGTTCACTTAGTTATACATGGCCGGTGATATCATTTTCGGGTTAGCCTGTCACAGTGCACGAAGCCACAGGACTGATGCCCATGACAAGCATCACAAATGGCATGCTCTGTGCCACCTATGGTCTCACTTACTCATCACATATCCACAGTAGACCCAAACGATTAATATCAGGAGTCGTGTGAGTGAATGTGTTTGTGTTCACCCGGCCAATGCTCGTTAACTGGGTAGGCTAGTAAGAAACTGAAACCGTCATCTCTCGGAAAACAAATAAAGAATGCAGTGGTAATATCTACATTAGTAAGAAACAGTGAGGATATAAGGTAATAACTACTTCAGTAGGGGAGCACGTAATGTTGCACTTATGATGACAGGAAGAAGAGAAGCAAAAAATAAAATTGGGACCGGAAGACAACCATGTATTACTCATGTACTACAACAATACAGATGAGGGAGATAATGGATAGAAGGTCATCATAACGCAGATTTCTGAAGATGAGGGTGAGTGATTTATCAAGCGGAGGCGGTCGTTGGCTGATACGAACAAACAGTGTGCTCTGAGTAGGCTGATGATCTAATACCCCTAGACGACCAACGCTGTCGCAGCCGCATTGATTGCAACGCCCTATAGTCATATTACTACGATCTATGGTACCTATGGTTCCTTTACGTACGGCACCTTTCAGTTCACGGTCCCGCAACTGTTACTCATTGAACCTTCGGAAACCAGTCCGAGTAGCATCTCTCCAGATGGCCTGGGTGAAAGCTAAGTCCTCCCAAGGTCCAAAATCGATAGTACAACGCAGGAAACGTATAGAAGATATCAGCCTGGTAGTCCCGTTTTTGATCAGTAGGATTTCGCTTACCTGCTTTCACTTGCTCGTACAACTGCTTTGAAATCCGTTCACCGCTTATCCTACGGACATGTCATAGCCAATGAGGCTGAATGAACATCGGCGTGGTCTCTATTCCGTCCGTTTCTGCTTTTCAAGATAGCTGTACGTTCGGAACAATGTTCGATCACCGGATATACGAGATGCTTCGTGTATATTGCAGATAGAAACGGCTACGATACCGCGCATATATTTAATATAGTGCTCAGGTTACGCTGTTGAACGTCAGTGTAGATAACATCAATGAGAGGTAGACAAACAGCATAATGTTTTATCTCCAAGATGTTTCTTTTATAAACGTCTTTTAAAGATCCGAAAGCAGCGCTAGTCATTCACCACGTTAGAGGGCAACTCGCGATCCACGGACAAGTATGCAGACAGATTGCTACCCAAGTTGTAGAACTCTGTATAGCTATACGTATTGTCTCCATTGGGGCGAATTCTAGGAGTAGGCACAGCAACTCCGCCTAAAGAAGGCTGAAAAGAGAAAGTGTTTTACCTGTGTTGATATTCAAGCCAAATTTGAATCGTGATCGTGAAAGCCGTGGTTATTCGCTAAAGTTCATATTCGCCATGTGCAAACAACGCACTACTATCTGCAGCCAACAGCATGCATAACGTTGAATTTCGCAGCCGACTAGGAATCCATAGTCAAACAGCGGTTATCCTTGTGGTAGTCAACTTTCATAGCGTCCTCCAAGTTCTGAAAACAAAACAACCGATGTTAGCACTGTGGTCCAATGGATAGTATTGGGGCTAGGACACAACCCTGCTTCATGCCAGTGTCGTTGACAAATTCATTAGAGGTCGATTCATACGATTGCATTTTAGCCCTTATATATACTTGCAATAATTTCATCAAATTGACGAACTTGCCAAACACCGTTTAAATTACCTTACGGTTCAAGAAATATAACGCCTTGTTGAAACCCACAAAGACAGCATACAGCGGCTGGTTGCGTTCACACCAAGTCTGCTGGATCTGATGAACAGATAACACCATATCAGTCGCACTGCGACTTGTCCAGAATCCATATTTCTCCTCAAGAACATTGGCTTCCCAAACCTCCGTGCGAAGTCGGTTCAGTAAAATTCTCGTTAGTACCTTTACAGCGAAGGTCAGCAAAAGAATGCCCCGATAACTGTCGGTGCACCGCTTGCTATCCTCAACTTTGAAAAATGTACCATCAGGGCATTCCTGCAATTCTCAGAAAATACTTTCAGATCCCAGATGGACTAAACCAAGTGGAGCAGAGCACATATCAAAATTTGACAGCACTTCTCTTGAAGTCTCAGTGGGAACCCATTTTCATCTGCATTCCTTCCATTTTGCAGTGGTACGGGAGCTTTCCGCACCTCCTCTAAGTCTGAAGCGAGGGTATGTGAAGCTTTGACACCTTGTGCCAGGATATTCATGGTCTCCAGATCAATGGTAGGTGGTCTGTTTTTTGGGTTACGGAAGTGTACACGCCAGACTTTCATGGTTTCTTCTGGTTGGATGCAAATAACACCGTTGTTCTCGTCAATTAATGTTTTAGTAGACTAGATGGATGGACCAAAAATCACTTTTAGCGAATGTTAGAGCTTGTGTTGTCGGTGGTCAACGTAGTCAAGCACTATCTCATCCTGATTTTTCCGCCAGTCGTTCTTCATTCCGCGAAGATTTCTGACGAGTTTACGGTGAACACTCCGGAACGTAGCTTTTTTGGTTTTATCATCCAAGTCTACTGTGGAAGCAGAAAACTCCACATTCTTCCCTCCTATCAAGTTGGAGATAGCTGCATTGTTGTCGTCGGATCAGTGCGGTCTTTTCTGTCACGGCATACCTATAGACTAGGTGACTACTCTCTTCATCTGGTTCTTTGAGGTGTTGTTACATACCCTCGGGGGTAGTGGATAAAGGAGCATCTTTTAGACTAAGGGCAAACTCGCGCGTTGAAAAGTAGTCATTGTCTTCGAGTTCCGCAATCGTTTAACACCGAGGTTCTGTTGTTGTTCGGATGATCCATAAAAGACAGACTTACGAATAAGAACAAACAATTTAGTCATTACTAGCCTATGAACAGTGTTAAATTCACACAAGCGCATCACTGGCATGATAAACGCTTCTTGAATTGCACACTGTCGCATGGCAACGAAATCAAGCAAATGGTGTTGACCGTTTTGTGAGTGAGTCCACGTCGTGAGAGCCCCCGTATCCAGTTGTAATCGGTTTTTTTTTATTGCCAACTCGTGAGTAGCACACAGGTGGAGCAGATGACCACAATTCTCGTCGACTGAACCAATGTCGTGAAGGTCCGAGGATTCCCGGTCAGGTTGTTGGGTTGTGGCCAACTCACGCGTTGAAGTCACCCGGAACAAACGGTCGGTCACTCAGCGGTGTCAAGCGGATTGTGACTTTGTGACACTGACACTAAGAGACACGTCATCAGAGCGAAAGAATTACTTAGTGGTTTATGATTTTATATCCTCGAATTCTGCTACCAGCCAAATACTTTTTTAAGTATTATGAACAAAAATGTTCAGTACTGCGAACAAGTGTTGTTTCAGAGTGGCTTTATTATTTTAGGACATAAGTTCTTATGTTTCTATCCGGTAAATGTGACATGTCTCGGCCATTCTGTTTCGTTGGCATAATCTGATAACGGCGTCTTGAACTACGTTGAGTATTCTGGGTGATCAAAGTTGATATAAATAATCTCTCAAACTCATTTCTCTAGTGCGTAACTGTTTACCTATGGAAATTATGTGTTTACATCCTACAGTCAGCCGGATAGTGACTTAGTTTGTTAGTTCACTTGACTGGTGTCTTGTTTTCATTTAGGATTTTTATTGACGAAACAAATTAAAATCGTAAATAATCTTGGATTAAGTAACTGATTATCTGTTGTTTTACCTGACTGGAGAAGGGTACACTCCTGAAGGGTTATAATGTGAACAGAATTTGGGTTCAGCCGTTTCCGTTAACAGTCATTTTATTACAATGTGTGGACCATAATCGTATTTGAGTGTAATTCCCAGTATAACCATTAAACGATACACATACCGGTGGTTAAATGGTTTACGCCAAGCAAGAAGAATATTCTCACCAAAACCGATAACTGACTGCTTTGAGTTGAGTAAGCTTACCCGGGGCCCAGCACCTACTCATATCTAGAGCATGTGTTGTTCTGACTATCCGTACGCTCAAATGGAGGATGAGCAGAATTTTATGTGGGCGATCAGTTGGTTTTTCGGCCTTGTCTGCTAGTTTAGTTCAAATCAGTCGTAGTTCGACTCGCGGTTCTGAATTTTTGGTCGGTACACGTCCAGAAAACGAGCACGCGTGCAAATTATGTCGTGGGCTTGTTGAATGAGGCGTACGTGTCGAACAAATTGCACAGGCTTTCCACGTTGTAGGTGGCTATGTGTATCAGTTTGTGACCCTAGATGTGGATGATAAAAGCTAAGTACACGGGATCTGCGCTTGGTTGATAACTGTTAGCTTAGGATAGTGACAGACAATCAAGACCGGAAGTGATGAGGACTGTTGGGAAACAAATAATACAGACTATCGTACGACAACCACTCTCTGAAACTGGTTGATCAAAGACTGAAGTCAATTGAAGAGACCCAAAAATTAAGACAGACGAGCTTTTAAAATGACGCACTTGTACACGAATGTGGTGTTTGACTTGGGATGCTGGTTATTGCCAGGAGTACAGAGTACGTTATGTACTGAACTCTACCATGAGAATACTCAGTTGAAGCAGGTCGCTTATTGCCTGAATCGGGATACAGTATTACGGCACATTTTTTATTGGTAAAACGAACAAAACAATGAAATTGTAATTTTAACAACAACCATACACTTCATGTCCTTTGGGTAGAAATATAATACTCATTGGTTCATCAAATTTGTGTGCAGCGGTGGTAACGAGCAACCGTTAATTGGTCTTTAAAAGTGAGTAAATAATTATTCAACTTTGGGTTCATTTATGTCTAAGAAAGAATGTGAAAATAACACTATACGAAGATGTTACGACCATGAGGGGCAACAGAGATACACAGATACAATGGGCAACGCAGCCACGGTTGTCGCACGAAATCGCAATAAGTAAGAAACACGAAAAATGTGCAATCACTCGAAACACCAACGCTCAAGTAAGAAGATTGAAATTTAAACAAGCTCCTTTGTTTGTTCAGCCATAAGAAGTACAAACGAGAACCACGGCTAGATTCATGTCTTCCGAAGGCCTAGAAGCTTAGATATGGAATGAATCGATCTGATGTGGGCACCAAACTTAAGCGTCCGACGAAGCAGTGCGTTTTTAAACTGTTAGAAATAAATAATCCAAGTTTTCTCGATAATTAGGACAACTACTGAGGAAAATCATCTCTTTCTAGCAGAAACATGTTCGAAAGAAGTTATGTTTCGTTATGCTCACAATCCGTCTGATCTGTGTTAAACAGGTGTTGTAGATACAAATAACTTTGAGTCATAGATAACCAACCAGTTGTGCACATTACTATCTTTTCTGATCCGACCCTTGAAAGCCTCATTCCTTTTTATTGACTCTATGGTTTCTTGAACAATTTAGACCAATTATGCCTCATCTTTTTCAAACCACCCACAGAGAAAATGTACGGGGTGGTTTTGGTTTTGCAGGTACCACCAAATAATCTGTTAAACAGTGGAGTTAACAGATGAGGTCATCACTTGTACGACAGGCTTTACTCACACAACCCGATCACTTCACATTGAAGCAACGTAATATTATCGGTTAATCGACGACTTGCCTATGTATTACTACTCGGTGAAATAATCCTTACAGTAAAGCCCTTTTTCCCATAGTTATGAAAAAACACGAAGTTCGTCACGTCAGTACTTGTGGACAGCTAGATCATAAGGTATTACCTAATGTCTTATATCAGTCAAGTGAGTCATTAAAATGTACCTGCCTCGTGAAACACTCAACATTATCAAATGCACGACGGAAGAGAACTGTCTTGTCTCTTTTATGCTCGTGCATGGTTAAGCAAACACTAACATACAGGGCTTGTCGCGGTATGCTCGCGATCATCGCGTAGGTTAAAATGAAGTAGGTCGTGTTAAGTGTTATTCTTCAAAATCCGATGACAATTTTACCACTAAGGTTCTCAAGGAAGATCAAAGTAACTATTTGCTCTCTATTTGCCTGTGAAACTTTTCCCCACTAATGTACAGCGGAATACAGTGGAAACAAATACTAAGTTGGACTCACCAGTACAGTTTCCACGAAAGAGTGGAAAATCGACAGTCAATGCTTTACCGTTGGCATTTTTTGCAGACAAGTCGAAAGATAAATCAAGTCCCACTTATTACCGCTCGGAAACACTAAAGCTATACGATAACAATCTGAAAGATGTAAATAAAAATAGTCAATTTTTGGCCTCCGCCAAACGTTGTTCCTCCGGATACTTCCTTGACTTAATACCTAACTATCGTCTCTGGAGTTAAACTTACTACAATAATGACTATCATTAGAGATGATGGTTACTCAGTTGACGACGTCTTCATTCAAAACATTGAGAGGTTGTTCAAGCGTAATCCAATTCTGGCAATATCTCACCAAAAACATGTATGAGTTGTCACATCTTCTTCACGTCTATAATTGGCGATTTTTAAAAAAAATGAACAAAAAGTTAATTTTTCTTTGCAATCTCTGAGTGATGTGTGTGATGTCTAGTTCGTCTAACGAAACCCAAACCAGTCCATTTGGTGAGTGTGCAATCCACTTTTCCCAGAGATCCTGTTAGGAAACGACTGTATATCACTTTCTCCAAGAATGCCGCCGTACATGTAATCTGGTATCAGATATGAACGAATCTGTTCTGAGAAGCATTCGCGAACTTGTTTACATGTGCATTCATCACAAGACTTCCGGCTCAACATTTTTCACATAATTTTTGATGAACAATTATCACTTCTTTTGAACTTTGCAGTCAATTAATCATCAAATTTCTGAGAATGGGAAACAAATGCACACTTTGGTTAAAAAGGCGTCTGTCTGTCGTTAGTTTAGCTTCAAACTTTGGAGTTTCGGTTAGCCGTTGACCATCTATCATCTGTCCGATGCCATCTAAAGATAACTATCCAGCCAGTGGGATCGCCAAATTATTCTGGGCAAACAAAACGAGAATAGTATTCTTTCTGGTTCATTGTTGTATTATGGTTTCTACAGATCACCAAAGAAGAGCAGATCTAGTGCAGAGAACCCGAGATCAATAAACCGCACAATGCACTCATTTATGCTACTCTGTTTCTGATGACCATTCCTCTTAGGTCGTTCCTGGTGTACTGAACTACGTGCGAGAAAAATTGGGTCGCAAATTTATCGAGCCACCGCCGTTTGACTTGGCACGAACCTACCAAGATTCCAGCTGCGCAACCCCACTCCTGTTCATTCTCTCTCCGGGTGCGGATCCCACAATGGCCTTGCTCAAATTTGCCACAGATAAAGGATTCGGTGGGGCGCGATTTCAGTCAATTAGTCTGGGCCAAGGTCAGGGGCCGATTGCAGCCAACATGATCACTCAAGGCAAGGCGGACGGAAGTTGGGTTTTATTGCAGAATTGTCACCTGGCTGTGAGTTGGATGCCCGCGCTAGAGAAAATCTGTGAAGATTTGACATTGGAAAATACGAGCCCGACCTTCCGTTTGTGGCTTACAAGCTACCCGTCGTCCAAGGTGAGCAACGCACGCGAATGTCAACCGGATTCCTCACAAGGCAACCGAAACCAAGTCTGTTTGCCAGCCTGCATCAGAATATACATTTTTGGAGGCTATTTATGATCCTCTAGTAGAGAGCGGCTATAGGCATACGTAACCCACGTAGGTCTAAACTCATTGTGTACGAGGAAGCACTAGCATAACTTGTGAATGTTCTTCTACCTTTGGGACATAAAACCTACTACAAAACACTATCATAACGCGAAATGGAATATATTGTTCAACTCATTATTGATGTAAAATTTATGGTTTATTATGTCCGTTGTTCACATTAGTTCTTTACCCAGGTAATTACGGTTTAGACAAAAAGATGGAAAATGTTTCTTGGTCGCTTTCTTCCTACAGTTCACATCAAAGTGTGGAAATGAAGATTACATTACAAGAAATATTCTGGTGTTTGTTTTATGTGTATACATGGAGTGGATTAGAAAATAGACAGATATCGATGTATCGATACATTTCTGGCAACGGAGACGGAATGATATTTGTAAATCAGACGTTTGCTTTTACTCTTAATGAAGTAATGAGATTGTATACCTGAACACAATGTTTAGGATAAAAGCATGATTCCAGTTATCGCTGATGAGGCATACTGATATGCACTCTTTGATTTGTTTTGTCGTCTTTCCTGAACGAGAAAGCTGTGCTGTCTATTGCGCAACCTTTAACGTATGAGTTGCACTGCTTGTTCATCCGATTCTCGGTTGGTCTTTCACTTTACTTGTATTTGTCTTCGAACTGTACTGCAATCACCGTAGCTTGAATTACAAAATGGTCAATCATTGACACGGCCTGGCGAACTGCAAGCAGCTACTTATTAGTTAGCCATTGTAGGCGGTCAAGTTTGCTGGAGCAATCGGGACTCACAAATTCCTTGATTAAAGACGTTTACGGAGGTGGTCAATGCTTTTGATCACTTGCGTGATTGTCACTATTGATCTGCTTAACCATCTGTAAAATAAGTACAACTAATCAAACAAAGTAATGAAAATCTTATAGATGTCGTCATACTCACATGCGACTCTGTTTTCCATTTACACGGTGTATACACCATACATTTTTAACAGCAAAGTTTCGTTCACTCCCTGTTTTATTTTTTGAATGTGACTTGTTCTTGCCAAGATTGGTTTGTAGTAAATTGTCAGTGTCAACTATAATTTTTCATCAGTCACTAACAGTTATGTTGATAATGTTGATAAATACAAAACATCGTGTCCGTTTGTAACCAGTCACCCAAATTCTTAATAATGATTGTTCACCTGATTCAACCTTGTGTGCAGTTCCCCGTGACAGTATTGCAAAATGGCGTGAAGATGACGAACGAACCACCAACAGGATTACGACAAAACCTGCTTCAATCCTACCTGAATGATCCGATTTCTGATCCAGAATTTTTCGAAGGTTGTTCTGGAAAACAGGAGGTGAGCCACCTCATCTATTGTTATGTTTAGTTGAACAGAGATTTTTCTTACGGTTATTTTTAGAGCTCATGGTGCTGGCATATTTTGTGTCAGTGTTGGCGAGTTCTCCAATCGTGTGTTATCAACTGTAGTGAGAATGTCACTTGTCTATTTGCTTATCTTTCTGGTACTTCTTTATGGCTGTTCACTGCGAACATCAGTGACGGTGAAATCCTGAAAAACACACGAACAGATAACTGTATGATTTATGTTTAGTGGACACGCTGCCTTCACAGCTTGAACTAGTTCAATGAGAGTACCAGTCCTGAAACTTAGTCCGTTCTTCCAGTAGATCACACAAATTAATTGAAGGTTCTCTACTGCCTTCGGAATAATCGGAAGGTGGTTATTATGCCTAGATGGGAATATTCAACACCTTTTCTAAGTGTTCAGATACAGCTGTCTCATTTTCTTTCACTTCACGCTGGTTTAGCACAAATTTACGACTGTACACTTAACCTTCGTTTGCTCTCTGCTTAGATCCTTTAGGTAAACCTGATGGGACTGATGTGCCAAGATGTACGGACCGTAGTTATGCAATATGTTGACAGTGTGTATTAAGTCGATCTCTTAAGCAGCTGCTTACGACTGGAGTTAACAAGCAATAACTGTGTCTTCTTAAGTGGGCAAACTGATCATTACTGACTAATAAACGTGGCTGGGCCTTGTCTAATGTGAGGTTAGTGGTGCAGTAGCCAACACCGTTGTCATACTTGAACATGAACCGAAGTTCGAATTTTGTATAGTTGAAGATATGGACTACAGAGGTGCTTTATAGAAGACAAAGCTCGTGTCTTCACTAGTATATCTGAATACGAAAGCTATGATCGGATGCGAGTGATGTTCAGCTTGAAAGCAACTTTGTTAACACCCAAAGTGGATGTTACTTTAAATGCATGTGTTATTGATTGATCATTCAATGCATATTTGTAGGCTTCACCACCTACAGTTGAGCATCAATAATCCACGTTTAGTTTAGAACTAAGAAGTCACTGGCGTGACAAGAAAAATTGTGTGGGAAGGGAGTTATAATGGCTCTATTTAGCATCAAACGGAAATGAAATATTAGGCGGTATAAGGATTTGATTGAACTACGTGACACAGACGATGCAAGAACTCGTCGAAGCTCGCAACCCTTTTACACAGACAAGTGAGTGATTCCTTAAGAATGAAGTCAAACAGTTTGGGCGTCGTGTTTAACATGTTATTGACAAATAGATTGAGAATAACACAACGTTACGAGCAAGTTATAATACTCTATGAGTGATTTCTACTTGCGAACAGAAATTCACATAAGAGCACGGCAATCATTGTTTTATGGTATCGCGCTGAACCCTGCCTTGAAAAAGTCTATCTTTTGAATGAGTGAAATTGCTTGTTGAAAGAATACAACGATCAATCGATGCACCTTGTACGCTGGTAGATTATGTTCAATGCAATTCAGAACCGGTTGCATCAGCAACCATAGAACATTCATACAACGAGGACCTCATAAAACGAACATAAATATGAGTAAAGGTGCCTATCGTGGTCGTCAGACAGACAGCCAGTAATAATTTCACAGTAGTAAAGCCATATACTTTGATGAATATTTTGTTGCGTATACACACTTAGGAAAAACGAGGGTGTTATGGATTTTATGCACTGTTGAGAATTAGTACTGTTCAACAATTTATCCACTGTTAAGAAGAGGTCATTCGACTATACAGATTATTTCCTTTTGATGAATACGTTGTACATAATGGAGGGTTAAAAATTAGAGGAACATACAAAGTGGTTCGGTAGCCCCGATGTTTTAAGACTCCGGACAACCATGTCGACATTTCTGATTAGACTTGGTAACGATGTCATATCTACTTGTTGATAAAGTTTCATAGTTACATGCAGGAATTCGTGAACTAAGTTTCCAGTATTTCATACCGTTCTCATAGAAGCGCGCTGGGTACAGTTTTACACATGCAGGTTCATTTTAAGGCCGAAAATACCATATATAAAGCAGTAAACAGCATGAAAGCTTTTCTGTCAATAAAAGCAACTATTAGTCTCATTCTGTCCAATATTGTTTAACTTACCTTAGCTATTTTCATAGAATGATAGGATATGTATAAGTTTGGATGGTAACCAGAATACCTATGAGGTTTTGTCGTTTAACGTGACAGCGATGGTAAAAGTCTGGACATTATGATTCACAACTGTGGATCACCTGACACTTGATTAAGTGCCTTACCAAACTCAACGAAAACAGCATTTAAGATGGAGCTGTGACCTACAGAGGAAGGCGAATAAATCGCAAAAGAATGAGAATTTGAGAACGTGTTGAAGTACTGCAACAGAACAGTTGTCGTGATTATTTGAGATTACCTGCCATAGTAAACGTTCTAGTATGTGAAAACAATAGTGTAGCGAACAAGCTCGTTTTGGGTTATTCATCATCAGGCTGATTACATAATAAGTTATATGAGACAGAGTTGTCAGGCCGAAACCAACAGAAATAAGTAGCAATTTTGAGTGAAGTCAGACACGTCATCGGCAGACAGAAACAACGTTTTGACACGATTACGTCGCCATTATGACGCAACTGGAACCATGGCGGTTTGATCGGTCATGGTGTGTGTGGTTGGCCACGGCAACTTCAACGCCTCAACAAAGCGCTTTTGTGCAGACGAGGGTGGATTTTTTTTATTCCAATTCCACTCGCTTCAGCTGTGGCTAAAATTCGGCATGTGACAGCTTTTAAGTGATTGGCGTTGACTCGGTAAATCGGACGAAAAGAGGAGTCCAGGTTGACAGTGTGTTGTGTATCAATGGGATGTGCAACAATTGCGCTGGTAATTGTTTTGGTGACTGCTGCTGATGCAGGCTGGATGATACTCACTATTACGTTCAGATAAGTGCCTGATCGTGCGTCCCACGTAACTAGTTACACAGAAACAAGTAAATGAGTATACACAAAAAGAAGCCGCAGAAATGGGCTTTTTATTCTTTAACGATAAACACAAAGCTGGAGTAGGGTTGAAACAGACGCGTAATTTTGCAGCATAGAATGTTCTGTTGATGACAGTGTTAGGTCTCCTGGTGATTGTTACCGCATGCGTATCCCATTTGAATGGTAATGAGGTAAATGCTGCTTTCTTTTATGCTAGGTTCATCGTATCTTGTTTCTCACGACGTTGTATAGTTTTGTCTACAAAACGCTCTGGATAGCCATTTTGTAAGAACAGTGTGCGTAGGACCGATAGTTCGTCGGAGACTGTATCATGTGTACATATTCACGTGGCTTTATTTATTCGTTTCGCCCTGACAGGTCTGTTTCGTATAAATTGGTGTGTAATTAGCCTGATGATGAATAACCGCAAACGAGCTTGTTCGTTACACTATTGTGTTCTAGGATCTAGCATGTGATGATAATTAGGTCTTTGTAAATTTTATAGAATGACGTATCCATATGTTAGCTACCCACATCCAGTGTACTACTGTCTGAAGAATAAATGCCCAGATTGAACTCATTAATAACACTTGATATAATTTATAAAATCTTGTAACCAAAGAAAGCTGGAAGTAAAGTGTAGATGGACATGTGACGCGAAGTGTGCGATCACCCGTGATCAGCTTTTATTTGATTGAATGAACAGCGTCAGATCTAAGTTGATCAGGGGAGAATGGAATCAGTGCCACTGCAAAAGCGATATGCCTCACTAGTGACATGTCAAAGTGCATCTGGCTTTATTGAGTTGTTCAGCAAGATGTGCTACAGAAACGTATATACTTGTTGTGGTGATGTTCGTGGTCGAGGCCTATGCCAAACATTGAACAAAGTAGTATTGGTGACGGTGACAACAGGGCTGAAACCACCATCCCTAACCGGTTTTGACCGTCGGGCTTTGTGGGTGGTGCTCACTATCAAGCGCCATGTCGGAATTTGACGGAATAAACATAACGACTTAATCTTCACGGTTGTTTCTGAACTGGGGGGTCAAAATTTTTCTATATCGGACCACGGTACAATATCGAATACAACGTGCCAGAGAAGCAACTCGCCTAAATGCGTGCATGGTCAGTTAAGCAGGTTGTCTGAGAGAACACGTGCGGAGAAATGCACTGCAATTGTTGTGATGGAATTATTGTAGTTTCGGGTGAGATGAATCGAATCGTTACACGCTACTGGGACAGTAGCAAATAAGTGTCATCACGCTAGACGGCAAAACCAACAATCACAAGTGATCCACCAATGGCTTAACGTAAAACGGGATGCTTCTTTCAGTGTTACTGAAGAACTCCGATTAGAATACATCGAACTGAACTGGTTATGTTTGAAATTAGATCCTGCACCTCGATCACTGACGTTTCCATCTAAAAACAGGTTTACTGAAGGTTCCGTGGTGGTAGGCCATATGCAAGAGAGATTACTACGTCTTGGACAATCGCACACCTGTACATAAGTAGTTCGTCGGTTAAGCAAGCTTCAGAGGTGGGTTCGCCGTCGGTTCAATAGAGCTAGATGGCTGAAGACTATAACTTACAGCAACGGTAAGCATACCTGGAAAGGTCGTTATCGTTTCTGCACATGTTCGAGTGCTTAACGTGCTATATTAATAATAATATGATAAATTGTCTATTTACACTAATTATGTACCTTAAGTAGGGTCTTAATATCTACGGGGTAATTGTGTACGAATTATTGTGTACGAATAATTGTGTACAACGACTGGGGAATCTGCATGAGATATAAGGGCGTGGACAGTTTTTAACTTGCGTTTAGGTTATTTATAACAAATCTGTTTCGTAGACCATATATTTGGTCACTTTGAACTCTGAATCAATAAGTCATGATTATGATTGGACCGTAAAAATCGGCTCGGCTGAAGTCCCGGACAAACGAATTCCACCTGTGATATATCGATAACTGGGAGAAAATGCGCTTTTTCTTTTTCAGGCAGTTCTGCCAGGGATGGTAGTTTAAGGTTGTTCATACAGTTCTTGTGAAAATGTTCGGCTTATTCACTGACCTCAACACGGAGGAATTCATCATTGAGTTGCACGTAAATCGAAAAACCCCGCGTTCGGTTTATCCATATGTGAAAAGAAGAACCGCCCTTTTAGTGTCGTCCAAATGTCAAAGGCATTCGCTTAGGAATCTGGTGACTTTGGCCTTTGTTGTGAACCTCTGCATATTCGAATGCAGTAGCTCAAAATCCACCCACTTATTTTTTTACTAGCGTGCTCAGTTTGACAGCTCGTGATAAGGCGGAATTGAGGTTGACCTAACTTCACTGGCATCATCCGTTTAAGGTACAGGTGATTACGCAACAACTCTTGATAATCGTCTCATCAACGCAGCGTGTCCGTCCAAATGACCTATGTGATTTCTTCTACTAACATGTACACATGTCACACAATAGCTTACCCACTTTATGTTCGAAGTATGCCTCGTGCATGCAGAATGAGGACGAAAGGTGCGATAGATATAGTCCCAAGGGTTTCTCTTACTAGTTTATGAAACTCTCATTATTAACACGCTGATAAACAATAGATCTCCAGTAAATGTTCATTCATATGATATATGACGACCTGCGATTTCTAGGAACCTAAAAATCTGTTGTTTCGTCATAAGGTACGTTTATTTAGTGGGAAATTATGTACACGCCTGTTTTGTTATTCATGTGAGTTAACTTCTAGTTTCTGCGCGTTTACATGTAGACATTTGAGAAGCTGCTCTACGGACTGTGTTTCTTCCACGCACTCGTTCAAGAACGTCGCAAATTCGGACCGTTGGGTTGGAACATACCTTATGGTTTCAACGAGTCTGATCTGCGTATTTCTGTTCGTCAGTTACAAATGTTTGTTAACGAATACGATAAGGTGAGTTCGACTGAAGAGAGTTTACTGTCATTCCTGTCTAGTTGACTTGTATTAACCTGAGGTTTGTGAAGTCGAAACTATTGATGAAAAAATTACATTTTAGTTTGATACGTACATGTTGGAAACTTGTCATCTGGTCTGTGACAATCACCAGTTTGTTTCTTGTTGTTTTTGAACGAATAAGTATGACCCGTGAAATACTTCCCATTCAGATCACACTAAAGATATCGAAATACCTATCGAATCGATAATATTCAGTGGACCACATACACAAGAATCATCATCGTCATCATCATCATCATAGACAGCAATACATCAGTGGTTCACACTGATGCTTAACTGCCAC
>LUCH01000932.1:119329-158251 GCA_013368495.1 Paragonimus heterotremus | reverse complement strand
CATTAGCAAGAGTGATGTTGTCCAAGTCACTGATCAACTCAAAAGAATCTTTGGTAGAATAGACCTGAAACTTTTATTTTAATGGTGTTAGGATGATGACTAACCAGCGTGCCAATTTATGGTATGGAGAATTAATCATCACCAGAATAGGCTTAAGCGGCATTCCGAATTTGTGTGTCTTAGGAAGGCTGTAGAGTTGAGGTGTCGATGACCCACATGGCTTAAGGAATTTGTACGTCATGTCATCAATTATGCGCAGTTGTAAAATGCCTTCCTATGTGACCTTCTATTTCAGTGATATTCTCAAAATGTCATTTACTCATTAGAAACAGAAAGGTGCACAACTTTTAGGAAATTGTGAAAAATTCACGTATCGAGACATTCAATAAACAACAGGAATAGGAATTACATTTAGACTTAAATCATCCACTACCACGATGGTGTTATAAATATAAACCAATAAGTTGGTATCCATGACTTAATTAAATTAACCGAAAACGTCCTGTGAACTACTTCGTTTCGGTTGCCTCGTTGGACGTGAGTAGGATTTTTATTATGGGAGGATATTTCAATCAAGTAGTGTCAGTGTTAAAATTGGAAAGAGGCAGTTTTCAAAAAATGTTCATTTTAATCCTCCGTTTTTACTTCGTCAGAAAGTTAGCGATGATCAAAAAACGTTTGTTCATAAAACATTCGCCATATGGTTCCCATAAAAAGACACGTAGCCCAAATTTAGAATATGACACAGAATATACAATTTCCTCGTGGAATTTGTGATATACACCGGAAATAATTGTCCATGATAAGCTCAAAGTGGGCAGCAATGCAACACTCATTCCACTTACTACCGAACTTCAATAGTCTGGTAGTACATGAGAGCCAAATTCTACTAATCTGTCACGCGGAATTTACCATTTACGGATGTCCAAATTCCCTTCGAAGAAACCCCTGTCTGGCTTCTTCCCCGTTCTCTGTCTGGTTAACCGCTTGCCATTGTTATTCCCGCAGCCTGCATCCAAAATGCTAAAATCCCGAGTTTGTCCCCGCAGTTACCGATTTTCACCCACACACACCGCCGTTGTCTTACACTCGCTCCAGCCTTCATCTGCGAGCACGGTCTTCCTTTTGCCCACCTTGACACTGTCATCAGGTGACCGATTTGACCGGAGGCGTTTGTTAACATATAACGTTGATTCGAATGCACTTCCTCCATTCGTCCTTGTCTGTTGGTTACCTGTGCTTGCAACTGTAGCATATTTAGACACACGACGGCTGTAATTTATCTTGCGAACGCAAAGAAATTAAGGTTTGTTTGGTTCCGAAATCTGTGATTGTTGGTTATACATGGGTCGCCCAACGTTCGTCGGGAAAATATGCAACCAATGATCCATTTTTTAAAGACCAGGCACACATGGAGAGTTCAGCTTCACAGAATGAGTGGTTGCCTCTACGGTTAATTATAAATAATTTACGTGAACACTTTGTTGCTTTAATAAAAGACAGATTCACATTTTTCTTTATTGCAGGTGCTGAAACTTTCGAAACTGGTTTTATGATGTGCATTAACTGAAATGTGGGTGTACTCATGGGCTTCAACAAAAATTATTCAACGAAATGAAATTGTCATCTGGCACAAGGTCATTTCTTGATTTCTATGGGGCTATCAATATACGTCATCCTCAAAAAATGTATATCTGTTGAGCTGTGATACAGATTTCTAAGTACTTGTCAAATCTTGCTGAAACGGAATTTATTGTGATCAAGTACAAATGTTTGCAAGCTTAATTTTCTAATCGATTGCACTCAAATTAAATCATTTTATTCATAAGAATTTACATGTGAACGTCTCAAAGTATTTCTCATCTTGTTTTAGATGCGGGCACTCTCAAGTCTATCGGTGTCGTTGTTCGCGAGCGAACGAATGAGGGGCTAACCGGGCATTTGAACTGTAATATTACATTCGTACTGCAAAATGATTCACAAACGGACCTGAATATGAAACGAAACTTTGAAGTTAACTGGCTTCGTAGATCACCAACTACCGGAATGACAAGGCTATATACAGGCGATTCACATGTCGGTGGCATCAAATACCTGACTAGTCAAGTCAGTCATGTTAACCAGGTGCTCAGTATCGTAAATCCCCGACGGTCAGAAGACGGCGGTATTTACATATGTCGGTGAGAATACTGTTTCGGTCAATACTGCTCATTAGTATGCCAAAAATTAAAGAAACTTATTGATAATGCTTAACCTATACGGCCATTTGTAGTACAGAAATAAATCATCCGTTGAAACGACATATGGGCTGAATCTTTACACTACGTATCCTAATCCATTTGATAACGGGGAGCATCGATAAGTTCCATTAGTCAGTATAATCAATTCTTAAACCCCGAACAGTTTACTCGAAAATGGAACGAATTTCAACGCTTTATTTGAAATTAGTTGGAAAGCAGTCAAAACAGCTTGTAAGATAATAACCAGTTTATCGCCTCACCGAGGTGCTATGGGTTGGTTTGCACTTTTAATTATGTATGCTGTAACATGCAAACCGGCTGTTTACACGTTGACTGTCCGGCACACCTGCGGACCAATGTGGGGCAACGTGGAGACACCAGGGGACAGCGTTCTTCCGAAGTAGGGGTTCCAACAAATCCTGTAAAAGGGAACAACAAGAAAACAAACATGAGCCAAAGGCCCAGTAAGCCATGCACACGACTTACACAAACGATAACTAAAACGGCGCCGACAACACAGCAGCACGCTCCGTTACACGATTCAAATTCAACCTGTGCGCGCCTGCTGGTTTCGACCGCACGTTACAATGCATATATAACTTTCGATCAATATGTCACTCCACGCAGTCTTCGATACACTAAATTCCCTTGTTGTTGAAATGTGTTCGAGGATTTTCGGCAACGTTGTGCGCAATAGATAAATAACTACGGCCTAGCACTAACTAGATATAACAGAAGAAAGATACACAGTTGAGTAGTAAGGTGTATAACACAAACAGGCATAAACAGGAAAATGATTAGAACAAGATTAGACAAGCCAGGAGACTTATGTGGAATGCATAACAGTGTGGATAACAATATCCAGGTGTATGCTGTGTGTCGGTAATGTTGCAGAGACAGGATCACGTGAATGCAATGTGGAGCTGTACAGTTGTGGTTTAGCTCAAGTCCTCGTGTCCGTTGGCATTCCGCTTTTCTGACTTGTTCATTGTTTGACACATGGCGTCAGAAGTCGTGTTGTGTCTCTGCCAGTTTAATTGCTACCATGTCTGTCATTAAATGCCTGTTAGTTAACACGCGTGAGTTGGCTCAGTCGATGCGCGCTTGTGTGCGTGCATGTGACCTTGCCCCTCACAGTGTTGACGAACAATGGGATAACTGTGTGTCAGGTGAGCGAAATTGAAGTACGCCTAGCGGAGCCTGCGTGTGCAGATTGGACAGGGACTGCTGAATCACGTGCTGGCGTGTGGATCGTGTGAGGTGTCTGTGACCTTGAGAATTGGCTAATGATAAGTGAGTGAGCTAGACAATTAACACGTGATCTCCTGACCAGATGTGGGACGAATTGACGACTAGGATTGAGCTATCGGGTGTAGCGTAGGGTACTGAACCGTTATAGACATTTCATGCACTCCCTTCAAAGGAGAAACACGATATTTGAATTACCCTCTCTTTAAATCCCGTCGTTAGTACATAATCTACACACAGCCATACTTTTAACTATGATCGTGTTTATCACTGAGTTACTGATCTCACAACCGACACTGCCAAACTGTGTAATGCAGACTATCGAGCAAACTTGCTTGTGGATACCATCTGGATTACCTCACTGCCTGGAAAGGAGATTCGATAAACATCATGCATAATTCAATTGATTACTTTATGAGTGATATGCACTATCAGGCCACGTTTGCAGAAATCGTTGAGCAGGCTGAACGATGCTTTGCTTGCTGAAAATTATCGGAAATTTTGACCGACACAAGTTGAGTGTCATTCACTTCTGATTGCTGAGGTCTAAACAGTTTTATTCTAGGTGACATTTGTTCACTTTGTAGTGCTTCTGTTGTTATTTCTCGCTTGTGGTCAAGAAGACGCAACAGTTATACAGTTGTTCTGTTCTTGTTCCAGAATCTATGATTCAATCTCGAAGGCTCTTTTGGGCGAAATGCAGTTTGAACTCATAATCGGTAGGTTCTTTCGCTACAAAAATGGTTTTGGTTTTCAGATTACTGCGAACATTGTGAATCTTTTAACCTGATTACAACAGGAACTTTAGTGCTACATTTGCACAGGACAGTGTGTCTCCTTTGTACTGCAGCTATTTATCTCTTCGTACATGTCAGAGCTACTTGTTCAATTCTAGACCAAATAAGCGTCCCTCATGTGAACAGCAAGGTAACGAATGAGGCGCATTCTTTGGGACTAATCACCAAAGTTAGTACAATGTACTAGCCATGAAAATATAATTTGGAAGTTAGCTACAATTAATCTTAGCTCTCACATTCACGTATTCATGTTGGCAATCCGCAAGAGAATATGTGACTAAACGTCTGAACACGATAATTTCGTCGCGGCAACCTAGAACTTAATGGAGTAGTAGTCAGTACAGCTATCTCATGGTAACGTAACCAGGGATCACCTATAGACCTTTGCAAGTATGTGTGGTAATTATGAGTACTAACAAATGCAAAACTGGTGTCTAGTTTTCACTTCATGAAGGATAGCTTTAGATGCCAATGCGAAAGTTTATGTTATGATAGCTTGAAGGTTCATTCAAATTAAGTCAGTCAAAACTCATTACAATTTATGGGAGATCTGAAAATGTTTGCTCGGATGGCTCTATTTACTGGCCAGAATTGAAGTCGAGAAAACCATGACGGATAAAAAATCACGTAACCACAAGTTCAAATTTAGATCGCGATTAAGTGTTGGCAAAGAGACGTCATCACGACACTTATGAGTTCAGAGACCAAGAAGGCGCAGTCCACTACCAATGACTTATATGGCAGATGAAAACTGGAATGCATTTTATCAATGTATGTGCACTGTTTGCACATTCTAAATGACAGTATTTTACTGAAAGAATGAACGAAAAGGATTTAACATGCGCTGGTACATTGGGTACTATTTCCGTTACACTGCTTTTCAGGCGCGCATAATAATGTTTGAATGTTCTGCACTAATGTACTCCATTACTTGATACGCGAGAACTAATAGTTTAGCAAAAGAGCCAGTTGTAAAGAATAGCAAACTGCCTTTCAGTTTTATTGTAAGGACGAAGAAGGAAAAAAAATTTCCTCAAAGTAGATTATGTCACTGTTCTGTTGAGTATTCACCTCCTCTCTCTCTATTCCTCAAAATATATATTCACCAGATGGTGCGCCACCTGTCTAGTTATATCACCCCAATCAGTAGGGATGCTAGTGTACCAAAACTATACTAAGATGTTACAGAGTCTCAAGCACCAATCTTACAATTGGATTCCTTCCAACTATTTCGGTGGTAACGGGAAGCGTATAAGATTGTCTACTCTTTGTACAGAAGCTTATTAAGAGGGTTTGGGACATTTTTCCGCCATGCAAGCCACTGGTATCGGAATTCACATGTCGAACTTCGATGGTCGTAATAAATGCATAAAGACAATAGACTTCCTCTTGTGAACATTCGACGGAAGTAGATATTTAGAACCTTAATTTGTTGATTATGCGCATTCACTTAGTCCGCCATTCTCTAACTAATCCGTGTATAAATCTTCATGTTTACTGTTTTGCAATAAACTTGACAATCGAACCTAGGAAATAAGTCTTATTGGTTAATCCCTCCTTTGTGCTATTCAATAGGACATATCAGTTGAACAGTATGGCTTTGTTTGCTGACATGCTACCAACATTCATTCGGTGGTTACAGTGTTATTCCGCAACCAATTGCTTTGTCTTGAAAACAACAACGCATTTAACAAGACTTGTTTTCTGCGTTTGAGCTTCACCATAATTATGTGTTGACATCTTGCAGGAGTCAAACAATCGGACTCATGAACAAATGACCTTTTAAAAATTAGATTTCCCATAACGAATCACGGAACTGAATGGAAACGGAAATATAACCAACATGGTTTTAAATCGGAAACCTGTTTGTTTAGTAGTTTGATCCAAAACAACCTTTTTGCTTCATGAGAAATCGAGCAAGATAAATGCATTGTGTGCACTTCTCAACATTACGCATCAAACCATAAAATTGTTTGGTGCTAGGTAAAATTGTACGTGAAGTCGCATTGATTATATCTAATCCATCATAGGAGATCAAATTACCAACAATCGTAACTCCACAATTTTGTTTCCATATGCTAATTTCTGACTGGACAATTGATGAGGGGAGGAAGTTGTAAATTGGAGTTGTTGGTCCTGGACAGAATCATTGAGAAACAATTCCGACTACTACTAGTTTTGCAAGTAATGTGGTGATAGAACAACTGCCTCAGAAGTCTAACCCAGGATGACTAGGCGGTCGACACACACACTATTCACTCTTTGCATATGCAGGGGTTATGAATATGCACACTGTTAACCCTATTCCTTCCACACCCCATTTTTTAGGGTTAGGAGGAACTCTGATTTGTCTGTTTTCACATGGCTCAATTTAGTTGCTTGATCCCCTGTTTGGTAAGCCGACAAGTGGTAACGGTTGTTACGTTCAAAAATACCGGTTAAAGTCACAAGAAAGACACAGTAGTGAACAAAACCTGTTTGGTCGTCAAGCCAGTTGCGAAGCAATAAATACGACAACAATAACCACGGTGAATCAGAAAACTGGTCACTAGAGGTTATAGACTGTGTGTACGGTGGCAATTACGCAATCACTGTACCAAATTTTGAGCTTGGTTGACTGTGAACCAGGGGAGATTAATTGTTCGCACGAACTTCTGAACGCAAAAGTCAGAGTTGCCGTGGAACTCGTGAACATTCGGATTCTCACCATCTTTGATCACTTTCTAAGCACCTGGTAAACAATCTTAAGGGAACCTTTCTTACTGACAGACGAATCAGAATAACGAACTCAAAAGGTCAGTTTTGCAAGCTGGTAGTACCATTTTGTATGTTATTGTCAGTTGCTATACCTAACAGCGGTGGACGCCAAAAATATCTGGGCGAATTATATTCATGTATCAAGTCAGTGTATAGGTTAGTCTGTTATTGGTCAAGACAATGACAGACGAAAGTTCAAGGTCAACAGCTTCTGCACACCGAGGGACAGGCCTGTCATGGATGACATGCAGCGCCTCGAATGACCCAAGGATAACTGGCTTGTCATGAAAGCATTTTTCAGGTCGACCACATGACCAGTTTGCCGTAGGTTTCTGACGATCGCGGAAGCCGGCTTGCGCTGTACGGTTTAGTCGCATGGAGTCATGCCAAACATCAAGTCCACGATATACTTGGGCATGTGTTCCTTCATTCTAAGGTGCAGGGATCGACCAGTTCTGCCAGTCTAAACGTCAGTACAGCTGCAGGTAAACTGGTAGATACATTGTGAAGTGGACCACTCTAGCATTCCTCTCTTAGTGTGTGAAAGTGTAAGTGACTTCGTGCCACTGAATAAACGCACTGTAGCTGCATTGTACGTCCGTTTGATGACCTGTGTCAGTCGTCGCGTTAGGAACGACATATTATTCCGTCCTGTGTAAGGTAACTGCTTGTACAACGGTTTCTTCGGAACAGACATTTGTTGTGGGCTGATTACTTTCGGTTTTGTGTGAAAGTCAATAAAATCCACTGGGTAACCTTTGGAGACTAGGGTCTCACTGTATGCAGTGTATCCACTGTATACCTTTGGAGACTAGGGTCTCACTGTATACAGTGTATCCACTGGGTAACCTTTGGAGACTAGGGTCTCACTGTATACAGTGTATCGTCCGTACATATAGTTCGCGCTCTGTGAAATAGACAACGAACCAGCGAGGGTTTGTGTTGTATGGATGAAAAACTGTCGAAGTTCAGATATTGTCCTTTCCTGGTGGACTTATGATGTATTGATCGACAAACTGTACCATCTTTCGGTCGCTTGATGCTGATATCCAGAAAGGCGAGCATGTCCACCTTTTCGAACTCAGACAATAAATTAAACAAAACAGTTAAAAGACGAACACAGATAGATGCTAGCATTTCGTATTGTCTTGTCAACACCAAATAATCAATAACACCGGAAACTCCAAAAGTAACATCTACAGTATTTGCGGAGTATGAACAAGAAAACCAGCATTAACGAAAACGTCCAATCGTGTGATCTGAATGACGTTTACTGCGACTTTGCACCATGGCAACCTCAGGTTGACAAATAATTGTAACTGAGCTGAAAATTACATAGGCAGAACCGATAGATCATTGATCTCAGGAATGAAGGAACATGTAACTAAGTGGGTTTACAAACAGCATGGTTAAATGAATTGCATGTGTTTGAACTGGGTCTCAACGGCAAATCTGTGTTGTGCACTCTGGGAAGATCGTATAACCTAAGGATCATTGAAAGTGAACATGAACGCGAACGTGGCCATGTCAGTTATCTTCATGTTCTATCTAGCACAAGATTTTACATATCGTCTTTTCTATTTCTGGTGTCTTGTTTTTCTCTGTACTGATTTTTATGAAGTTTGAACTATCCGCCGACATATCATTCATTTTGGCAATGTAATCAATCCTGAACATTAAAACAACTTGTTCTTTTATCTGATTCGGAAACCATTATTCGTCCAATCTTTTGTAAACATTTCACTACATCTAAATACTGTTTGATCAATAGTTGTTTTACTTGCGGTGTATAGTTTATATACTGAAAGCCCGAATTCACTGACGTCGATTTCAGTCCTTCTTTGTTTGGATTTGAAGTTTGAGATAGGGCAGCTATTTAGATCACGCGAATTTTCAAATGTAGTTTCTAAGTGAAGTTGATTATACTTGCTACGTGGACAACAAACGTAAGGCTCTAGTGATGGTGCATTGAACGAAATAGAATTTAAATTCAAAGAAGAAAATTTATCATCAATTGTTTCCGGACTATTTTGTTGTAATTTGTCTGAAGAGCAAACACAAATAATGTCTTGTTTGCCACGATGTTGTTCTGTTTTTCTCTCAATGGATATTTTCGAACTAATGAAGCAGTCTGCGAATCTAACATCTTTGAGGTAGACACATACGTGTACATATATTGCATGACTAACTGTCCCTTCAATTACTTCTCACCATAAAAAGTTATTCCTTATGCTGCTCACTTAGAAGCTGTTCTCAACATCAAGGTTTTTCTCAGATTATCACTGAGTTACTGACATATATTAATGTGTCCCGTAGCATGCCATAATCCGTTTCTATTTGAATGATTCTGTTTACTTCGCCTAAAACTATAACTAGATCGTGAAGCAAGCTATCATTAAGTTTATTGGCTGCATGGTGCAAAAATCGATGAGATTTTCCAAATTATTCACACTCGTCCATGTGTATATAAAGGCTGCATTCGAGTTTATGGTGATTATAAATTCGGATATGTCTAAAAAAACAGTGATTATGATGTCAAGATTGTGTAGTGAGCGTCAGTGGTTTACAAACTGAATGCCGTTAAAGATTTCGGGGAAATTTGTTTGATAGCAGACGTTCGAAGAAAACCAAGGTGTGATCAATTTCATATGATTCACCGTGTATCGACTGGAAATAGAATGTACGAACTCCAAAATACACACCAGTGAATGAATTTTGTATGCATGTCGAATACCGGTTATGACCGCCAAAAGAACAGTAAAGTTCCTATAGAGTATATCACAACAACCTTCTGTCGTTTCATGACAGCAGTCTGTCATGGTTTCATAGAGCGAAATCTGAAACACGAACTAAAACTACATATCGTTCCACTCGTTGGCCCATATATATGTACTTCAATTCCAAACCATATAAACGAGTATCGGCGGGAAGAAAGCATCAGAATGACGTAGGTATCACGTTAACGAAAGTCATTCATTATTTTCTCTGGTACGTTCACATCACTTTTTCCAGAAACAGTGAAAACATTGTCTGTTTCATAGATTGTTGCAGAAAACTGAGCCGATGCGCCTTAAGTTAAGATCTGCAACCTAACTGGTACGCTAGAATATAGCGATGGAACGCTGTAAAGATTCGTGCATAAAATATATGGAGTTCTCACAACACAAAGTTAAACAAGCAGGACGAATCAACCACATTGGCAACAACGAAGCAATGTACAATTTTAAAAAATAGCCAGTTTGAAAGTATTCACTATACAGTCAATGATTCACAGTGATCTCAATCAGGTAGGCTGTTGCAAAAGTTATAACGTTGGGTGTAATTTGGTGGTGCTGAGTGGTCCCGGCCTCAGTCTAGATTCAAGGCAGCGGTTCTATAAGCAAACGTTCACATTTTGATCTTTGCTGTTTATTTTTTACTAGTTAGCATTGTTAAATGAGTAATCGTCTCACCTTTTACTTCAAGAGCCAAACGAAGATGAATCCAGTGTGAGAAGATTGGATAACCCTGAAGCCTTACTGGAACCACCAAAAGCCATCGTCACAGAGGTGGACACAACACCTTCACTGGGTCCAACTCCTCCGGTGGTTCTTTTAGACGGTTCACAAGGACAAGTGAAGAGCAGGGAATTTGCTAGTAAGGATACTTATTGGACCAGTTGAATTGTTCAATCTATAGATATACAAACAAGCATTTTGTGTGATGCCAGCGTTATAACCATCATTTTACGAGGAATGTTGTGGCTAACGTCAGCCTCATGGATCGTTTATTGTCTTGACACAGTCAGTGAGACATACTTACAACCATACCCTTTACATTCAGTGTTTTAACTACATAAATGAACAGGAAATCGAGGTAAGGATTGATGTTTTCATAGCCTAGTTAACCCCTCTTCACGTTCTAGGTACTATTTATAAAATGTTTTTTATTAGGGGTTCAAAATCAATGAGAAGCTTTACCTGAAGTCATAAAGAAGTCGATTAATGGATCCGCATGGTCAAAATAGTTTTCACCAATTACTTTGTTCAGCCGGGGTAAACACATCAGGTATTTTCAAAGTGAATAACTGGTATATATGCCCTTTGAGAAGGTCATATAATCTCAGCATGACTCATATGGCATTTTTGAGTGGATGTTTAGGTGATACATTCAGGTTTGACAGGAGCACCGTCAGCTAGTGACCAACATACAGGATTTTCTTATCGGGGAGTCGGTTGTTAACTCCCATTCTTAATTAAGCCGACCAATACTGGATTGCTTCATTTGGCCGAAACACTGGTATGATATAACATTTTAACTGGATGCAAACGATCGCCTTGATGGGATGCGCATTCAACGCTCATTTTCTAAACAATTACTGCACAGACTACTCAGTGGCAAACTGACGTTCGAGTTACTTTATCTACTTGTTCATAGAGTTCAGAAAGATCACCTAATTGAAGCCAACAACCAAGATAACCCAGATATAAAACGTAGTCATGTACCACCATACACTATTTGAATGGTTGTGGAAGTGAGTGACATTAAAATTAATGAACAGAAGTATTCATTGATCACAACCTTGTGTGGCACTCATTAACATCTCAGTAAATTCACACCTTGAACTTGTGTGAAAACTGCCACATGGCCTCCAAAGTTTTGTGTGCTATTTCTAAAAGAAACGCGACGAGGCGATTACTCTTCATTAATGCTATTGTTTGTTGGATCAAATTAATATATTTCAGTGTTTATTCACAAGGTCGATTAATTTACTGAAAGTTTAAGCTGACGTAAAATTTCCGAAGTTCACTATCTGTTAGACAAAATCGTGTCTTGGAAAAGGGTTACTTACAAGCACTTGAACACTATGTTACTGGTCAAAAACAAAAGGATAATGAAAACATATTGGTCACTACTCACCACAAAGTGGCAACCTGAGTTTTAAATTGTCACCCGTTTTATCAGCCAGATGCTTGGTAGAAGCCTAACCTCATTCAAACTCAATCACAACAATTACATTTAGGTAGCGTTTTCAGCCAGAATCACTTGAAAAAAATACACTAGATCAGTGAATTGGCTTGGTTGAAATTAGTCAGTAGGTGGTGTTTTTGCCTCAACGAGGACCTGAATGGTTATTCTAGTTCTATTAAAACGTGAATTTACCACTACGCCACGACATGATCGAATTGTCATACTCAAATTTTCTATCGCATTCGCGTAATGACAATCGTCAGTGTGTTCGATCGACCCTAACAGAAACCTAAGTTTATCCTGGTAACTCCAACCGATGTTAAGTTTACGTCTTGATATATTTTAACTCCGTTCACTACTACTTCGCTTCCTGTATGGGATATGGGGCTTCGAGTGATATTCCGTGTACATTGCTCACAGATAACCGAGGCATTCGAACCTCAAGTTACGTCAAAACCGTAGCTCCAGCTTACTGCTACGAGAATTGGCATATTCGGGCGTTCTGTCGACCATCGGCTGGGATTACGAACCATCTGCATGACTGAGCCAATGCGAGATCTTGAAGAAAATGTCCGATAAAACTCAACAGTCTAGCGTTTCCGTAATACCTTTAATTAATCTTCCCAACTGATTATGTCACTTTTTACGCTGATTTTGCCGATTGGAAGCTGACTTTAAAAAATCTGTCATGTGCCTATGTCTGAAAAATCGAGAAGCTATTCAGTTACACTTGTGTTAGACTAAATTGTCGTCATATGGGTATTACGTGTTTAGACAAACAATAAGAAACAGAAGACTTGTTCATTTGAGGTTATACTGGCACCTCCTGCTATTTGGTATAAACACTAAAAGAACCCTCTGTGGAGAATCGTAAAATATTTTTGTTTTCATGCTGTGCACCAAAGGTGTACTGGGTAAACACTTTTCTTCCGTAAGTTTCACAATGATAGATTTAACCAAAGATTCGGTACTGAACTGATGAACCATTTACTAAAATGTTGAACAAAAGAATTGTGCGCAGTGCAAAAATTCCAAACACATTGCTTACTTTTTCAATGAGGTCAGTTGTTTTAACCTAATTTAGAATCGCTGATCATCTCATAACCGACAATACGTATTTTGTTCATATACATCATAGGGTAAGTTAAAAATATTTATACGATGTTGTGCTTGAGTGTCTTGGTATTTTGATTTGACCTTGACTATGGTGATGTCATTGTGATAGTTAGTATCAGGTTCGCCGTACTTTCACGAGGACCAGTATGGAAGACAGTGTGTTTTGCTGATACGCCGTAAGGAGAGCAAAATTTTGGACGGATGCACTTATGCGGTGGTAATTATTTAAGACTGAATGCGAAAGCTACCATCAGCCTTGAAATGTGATCACTTTATGACAAAAGAGTAAATTCTAACGTTTTCTAATTCGCTTTTTCAAAGCTACGACAGATTTTGCCTTTAGTTAATCTCAGTGAACGTACACAATTTGAAGGAGTTATTAACGAATAGGCTTTACGCTACGGGCAATGCTTATGCCTCTTCCAGTAAAGACAGCCGAACTACTTGTGAGTAGTATGTAAGTAATGTCATGCTAGTAGTAATTTTGCCCAGCCGATGTCGATTAGGCTGCTGATGTCCTCTTCTAAACGTGCTTGTAACTACCTTGTTGTATTCACGTTTCATCTAATTTGGCCAATTATCCACCAGTTAACTATGATGTCAATCCACCTTGTTTCTGTGTGATAGTTACCAAACCTGTTTTGAATCGAATGGCGGAATTTTCACTTATACTTCAAATGACCTGGAACATGACAGATCAGGAACTAGAAGAGAATGTGAATCAATATTCCATCGAATATCGACGTCGCATAGATTCTTATCCTATCTATCGACATAGACGGACTGCACAGATGAGCTCCACGACAGGTTTCATGGTTGATATAGCCTCCGTAAATCAGACTGTCAAGTGGACACTGCCAGTCTTAATGAATGAAACCGTGAACGGAAGAAACTTTTGTCTGATGGGACATAAATATTTTATTCCTGGATACGTTTACAGGTTAGTGGTTCATTTTATGTTTGTAAAACGGTATTTATCCTAAATTATGTTAACGGTTGTACGTAGTTTATCAGGGTTACCGTAACCGCCTTAATTCGGACAGAACAAGATACCTTGTTGAAGGTTAGTTGAAATCAAACTGTTTCAGTGCGTAATAGATTAACAGTTAACAAGATTATAAAAATACTAACCGGGCAGAGTCTAAGCACGAAAGAAAACCGTTAGTAATTAGCATCTTGTACAGTAATAATGCAAACGATTGAATTGAACGGTATAGAACAAACAAATTTATGTTCATCACGCCCATAAGAATAACATAGAGAATAAGCTTGAAAGTGAGTTCGTTTGCGCTTCTGAGGATACGGGTGTGGTGTTTTGTTTATTGTGCGTGTTCTCTCTGGCCACTAGGGGTTCGAACTCCAAGGCCGCCGTATTACACCTAAAACTTGAGGTATTCAAAAGTTCAATCTCGTTGATTTTACCCGGAACCAACAATTTGTGTGAAGTGTGTACACCACGAACACACCTGTCATTATACAGGAACTTGTAACAAAACGATATCATCACACAATTATCAGCTAATGAAAACGGAAGATAGTGAGTGTAATGATTTGTTTCAACTAGTCCATCTGCAAATTCGCGTTCTGGTTACAGAATTGCCTTTATCTGGAATCAGCAGATAAGGTCCACGTGAGAAAAATTGTAACACGCAGTGTCCGTGTTACAGACCATTCTCTCCAAGGTCCCATAAATTTATATATATGTATCACCTATAAAAGCGTGGATAAACGAATTGATGCATAGCGCGTTGTTATTATAGCTTGACTGCTGTTTCGATTTCGCAGTCTGACGTGAACCTATTTTGTCAAGTAAAACGACTATTCCAAAGTCATATACCGCTGCTCCCCAGCTTGATGCTTGCTGTACACAGCACTGTGGAAATTAACGCTAATCGCCGACGGTTATCGATAGCCACAACCTTGGAGTTAAAGGCGACGTTTCTTATGAACCGAAAAACACAGTGCTGACTAATCTAGAATGTCCTTCACTTCGAAGCGGCTCTTGAGTTTTGGTAACTCTCCGGTACTTTAATTAGCTCGCATGAACGATTACTGACTGTTTACAGGGCTTTAAATGTTGAAGTAAGACTTTAGCGAATTTGAATAGCTATTTGTTTCTCATTGTTTTTATAACCATTGCATATTAAGATTGTTCAAATGAATAATACGACTGCCTACTTCCCACGTCTGAAAGCAAATCTCGTTATCTGGACACTAATTGGATGCTTGTGTGAATTTGAAGGCTCATCGTCCGAACACGGGGCTATATCATTGGTTGTCCAAAATAATATCCGAAATTATTGTTTCCTGCTGATTAAATCACCATCAATAGATCAAAGTGCACAGTTACACTTAGCTCCGAGGAGTCAGTTAGAAAAACTACTGGGAAACAAATGTTCTCCAATGGGAGGATTCAGTCAAATGTTGTGCTCCTCCTTGTAGTAATTCTACATTTCTCCGAAAACTGGGCAAAACTGCTACGTCCTTTTTACTAACTGACTGATGTTCATATTACATTCTTTCAAGGATTTTATCTTGAGTACGAAAAATTTGCTGAGAATGGGACGTTTAATGCACAGTCGTAATGGGAGACGCCTCCAATGAAAAGTTGTTTTCATGCTTTCAATTTTCAGTTTGCGCGTCCTTGGATTCAACACCAGGCTACCGACTACAGCAACTCTTTTCCAAAGCCCGTGGTCTGAAGTCATCAGTTTTGAAAATATCGTGAACACGATACCACAGATTGTTTCAGTTACAGCGACGGTAAGTGAGTTTGACATTTATGTGACCTGGTGCTTCGCATGTTTATCAATAATGTAGTCCGTGGTTTTGTCGGACCAAATCCGAATTCCAGCTCAGGTGATCAGGAACTATGGCCAGCTAACAAGTCTACTGTCTTTTTCGTAAGCTTTCCCGTACAATGAACAGTTTTGTTATAGACTGGAATCATCACAGAGAAGTAATTATATATGAGTTCGAACCACCGACGTTTGTGCTAGTATGCACCTCCAAATGTTGAACCGTCCTTACGAACTGTCAAATCATTATTTGTTATGGAATATGTCGTACATGATAGTAAAACCCGAGTGAGTAGAAGATATCATCGGTTAATTCCCATTTTAACGATGGATAACGCGAAATTAGCGAGTACATGATGTGTTGATCAACCGTGAGCCTTCGTTCTGCTGAATACTGTGGATGGTTTTAAGTGGCGGTTAACACTGTAATAGGAGTAGACCGAAACGTTGAATCGGAGAGTGGCACATACTTCACTTGTATCAATATATCGAACAAAACTTGTTGCCACAGCGTTGGTCAAGATCGTGATGAAATAAATCAGATAAATAATGACCAAAAACGTATATTAAAATCCAAAATGAAAACACACAGCATGTATGAACACTGCGGAGTTTTACACGAAATGCACTTTGGGACACGTATGAGATAAGTTTAAGTTAGAAGCAGTGTATTCACAGCAGAGATGCGCATTTCGAGACTGAAACCTGGTTAAGCGGAAGTCGGGACGGTTAAACTGAACCCCAGCAAAATTCCTTGGTCACTTTGACACTTTCGGACTTCGTTTACACAGTTTCACGTTGAATCGAAAACTGAGAATGATCACACATGCTTCAAGCAACTGACAACTTCAGAACAATTATCTTCTACTCACGAGTTTAAAACTGGAATTTAGGTTGGAACAAACTGAACACCAAAAATGCTTAGCCACGGTCCTCACATTCAAACAATTATTTTGGCTGGCCCAATTTGGACAGAAGCAATGGACTCGGGATTCGGCCCTATTAGACCTCATCAATGGAGTATATCTTAATCCGAGTCAGAGTTCTACCACAGCCTTCATGTTCTTGAGACCGGAATGTTAAATTCAAAGCTAGTAAACTCATAATGAGCATGATCTTATGATCATATTCAAATGGTCAACCAAAACCATGTGTAAGTGATTCTCAGATTGCCAGGTTATTTCGATTAAGCACAAAACAAATACACCCTGCCAACTCAAAACACTAACCCAACGATCGGAAATTTTTGGTTTAAATTGAAGTCACTGACTCCAATGAACTAGTTGAACATCGTTCAACTCACTAATAGGACTCCGCGGATTTGCATTAATTCAAACTTACCATCACTCATATTCGATCACAGCCTTTGCGGCCAGAAAGACTTTCCGTTGACTGATTTCACAAATAACTACCAGACTGGAGTTTCTATTTTGTTTTATCCCACCAGAATTACATATCTCCATCCGGACTAGACTTTACACGTTTATCTTCATGACTGTGAATGCAGCATTTTAACAGCTAGGACACTAACCATCAGGTCCAGACATTCGATCATAACTTTGAAGCTCCACACCAGCTGCTGGCAAGTTAAGCCATGCCCTTAATTTCTTGGTGTTTAGCCCACTGTCCAGGGCGAACTCCGTTATTTTTGTTTTGATATCATTAACTGGTTCATCACAATGGGGACTGTTATTCTACCGCTAGCTAACAGTTGCATCCATGATTTAAACCGTTCATACTACAGATTTAATCCAGGTTTCAATGCACGTTGATTGTCTCCACGCGGCTGTTTCACGGACGAATAAATTAGAGGAATATTTTATAAGAAGACAAGACAGTCTCAATTTCTGCTGGGTTACTGAAAGAGATACGGGAGTGGTTATCGTGGTCAAGCCTACTGCGGTTGGAATGAGTGGTTGGTGATAAGTAACGATAGTTTGTCAAATATAATGTTACCACTTAGTTGGTTAGTAGCTCCATAATTACTGCATTTTTGCATCAAAGTTTCCTGCTCATCAAATTTGCCATCTGCGCATGGTCGCGGTGTATCTTCGTCCAGAATATTAATAAATACTGTGCTACTTACAATTATCAAGTAGCATGATAGTTGATTACTAAATTGTGGATATCACCTCTTTCTTTCGATACGTGTCCGCGTTATGGGTGTTTTCTAGTTTCCATGGGCTATTCGTTACAAGGAACTATTACTGTTGAATAGACCGCGTCAATGGAATAGCAGATCAATGTATGGTCCGCTTAACTACCGTCCATAATTGAAGACGGGCTATTTTATAGGTTGAATGAACCACAGTTAATAAGCTGTGCAGACGTGGGAAAAGGTTTGTCATAATATTTTTGGTTTTGATGTGAGGTCATGTTTGCATAAGGCTGCAATGCATTAGCAAATGATTATTGCTCACAAGCGAAGACATGAAGTAGGACAAGCTGTCTGACCAAAGGGTGTAAGTGGCCCACTGGAGTAAACCAGCAAATTTCAGAAAATCCGTGGTGTGCAATTGATAATAAAAAACGCCCGACTCACTAAGAAAACCCCCTGGCAGATTTGATGGCAAACGGTTCTCGAAATAATGCAGGAATGAGAAACGAAAGACCGATTAAGTAAGTGAGTGAAAGTGGCGAGTTTATGGTGACCAAAATTATGGACTATTGTACGATTTTAGTCTAATCATAATGAAACAGGGAGGAAATACATACCACCTAGCAAGCTGTACACCTCATATGAAAATGTTACTTCTTGTTAATGATATAGTCCCCGCAGATATTTGGTCTCACCCTAGTTTAGATATTGACATTTCAGCCAATTAACTTCTGCTTTCCTTCAGTAGACTTTGTATACCGAACACTGGTCTTCAAGGGCATATTCGTTGGCAGCAAAAGTGTTAGCACCAAACAGTATGTACCTAGGTAATGTAATAACAAATCACATCCTCTTGAAGCCTCAATTCATGTGATTTCTGGAGAGCACTTCGAAACCGGTGATCTCAGTGTGCTGCAGTCAGACAGAATCTGTTCATTACCGAGTACTGCAAAAAAAATATGAATTAGTGAGACTGACCTAGATAAACTCTACTTCAATAGCACTGCTATCTAGGGACCAAGTTAGAAGGAGCAGCTGGTGAAAACAGACTTTATTTTAGAAGCTAACATTCTATAACTCCCCGCTTTACCACCTACTCAAAATAGGTCAAGTATGGTTTGTATCCTTTTGTTACCTGGCTGAACGGTTTCTCGTTCGTATGAAAACTGCGTCACACTAATGAATAATTCTAGGTGGCCTCATTCGAAAAACAATACCAAGCCACCTCAGTGTTTATTAATTTGACGTTGTTTATGGAGCAAAATCTCTAACACTAAATCCTCAATTCAAGTAAATTGAACTGGTGCGAACATTAATCACCTGACCAAATTTCATATGACTAGCATAATTACCCTGACTGATTGATTACAAATGGCTTCATGTAGCTTTGCTGCCAACTCTAAGGCAGTGTTGATATATGATAGTTCAGGCCAAAAAACCCTCCCATACCGCTTCTTCCTGTTAAAAAGTGGATCAATTTCAGCCGCCCGAATTTGTTCTGTTTGCTTTTTAAATAGAGATGAGTAACAAAGAGAGTGTGCCCCTCATAGAAACTTTTGCTTAAACGTGATGGCTATCCTTGGATGCCTCTGTCTCGAGGGGAAATGGTACAGATGTTGGGAAACGTATGAAATTACCTCAAATAAAATATGGTTTTTGTGTGGCACAAAGAAGCTAACAACAGTGATGTAAGTGAAGGATCGAGCAAAGAATGTCTGCTTCTGTAAGTGGCATTAAAGGAAATGTCATCTTTCGTGGTTGTACACGCAGATTTAACCCGCTTGGAGGAATTAAGTAAATTGTAGTGCGTTGTTTTACTCCATAAGTGTTAATTTTGTAACATCGCAATGAGCTGGCCATTTGAAGCAAAAACGAATATTACTTAGATTATTGATAAGTAGTCCGGGATTTGGTTAATTTCAAGTTGAACACCACCCACAATTGATCGCAGTTGTCGCATGTGATGTTTAACTAGAAATTACCCAAACCCCCGACTACTCATCAGTAATCTAAAATATTGTCTAGCAGGTTTAATGAGATCGGAGATTTCGACCTGTCTAGAAAGTCCTAATCGCGGAGTTATCGATTGGAGTTAACAGACAGTAACTGTGTCTCCATTTCCAGACGATCGGGCAACCTAATCATTACTCAAAAGCGAAAGTGGTTGAGCGTTCACATGTGATAATTCGGTCGTGCTTAATGTGAGGTCAATGGCGCAGTGGTAAACACGGTTGCCTGCTCATGAACAGCATGTCCGTGGTTCAAGTCCCGGCAGTGGCGATGATATGCACTACTGACGAGCTCTAATGAGAGTGAAACTCGAGTCTAGTGCTTCTGCTTTTCGAAAGGGGCCGACTGGAAAGTCTATGGGAATGCGACAGCTGCGATCAATTGTGGGTGATGTTCAACTTGAAATATTATTTAGATAACCGTATCAGGATTGTCAGCCGACTGCTGGCTATTAATTATGTTATAAATCTTTTGCGCATGATCTTAGGAAACTTCATCGAGAACCATGACATGTTCGTGAAAAACCTTACAGCTTTCGAGTTTCAGTTTCCACATGTTTGCAACACCAAAATTTATTTCAATTAATCAAGTGTCCTGATAATTAGAACACGTTTTTCAACGCTTGAGGTTCTAAGCGAAGCTAACTATTGAATAACTGTAAATATAACAGTAATTCTTGATGTTACTCAATCGTGCTTTCCACAGCTCCCTCGCATTCATTAGTAGGTATTCACTTTTCACAACAAAACCCACATACATCAATCATTTTTGAGAACCAAATCTTAAGTGTTACGTCCATTGCAATTGAAAATTCATGTGTTGTAAACAAGAAACATATACGCATAGCTGTAAACTTTAGGGCAAATTTTTACACTCTACTACGCTTTCAACTGTACCGGACCACACAACGTGACGGAAAACTAGTTCACACATCGGCAAAATGCAAGGGTTAGCGAGAATATGATAAATTGCTTTAGCTAGAGGTTGAATTTTAGAAATCGAATGCTTCCTGGAAAAAGGTCGGGCGTTCAGTCGTTCTGCAGAAAAACTTAAACTTAAAAACTAAAACATTTTTAAAGGTCGGCAAACTCTGTGCGCTATTTCCGTTTGATTTCTGGCGGACGACTCGCAATTTAATTCAGTGGCGAAATAAGCCAACTTAGAACGTTCAGTGTGCCCTGATATTTTGATACACACATTTTTCAAAAGGATCCACTCAAATATAGCGCTGCATATTTGACAGCGATACTCAGCAAACTGGATAGAAATTGTCTAACAGATGTATTAAATTAATCCAGGTCCGGTTGCGAAAAACCGGGCTTCGGCTGGAGTTTAACCAGCAACACAAAAGTGCACGCCTACATTAGGCAACAGTGAAGTTAGCAGGCTCGAGCCCAAAATGTTTGGGAAACAGTTCCTGTATTGCCAAAAATCTGGGGCGTTTGGTGAATTTCAGCAGGTTGCTTAGTTGACGGAAGCCAAACATGACAATTCTGAGCCCTCGGTATGACTTCGTAGCTCAGCTGGTACAGTGCTTTCCATGCGCCGACATGTTGCTTTTTGAAGCTGGTTCAAATCGTGTCTAATTCTGAATTTTTTCAATCAATTATCTTCCGAATTTTTTGGATACTTACACTATTCGCGCTCAACCGAAACTTCGACGCAACACAGACTTTGCCTTCCAGTGTGATAGGTGCTATATTTAATGCATTACATTTAACATTATTGGAATAATCGCTACGTTATTCAACCCACGTTAAAAATTCTTTTAGAATACCTGAAGTCACATTCAAATCGGCTAATTCGTTTCACATCGATCGTATTGTGGGGACGCAAGTTAAAAGAAATTTGTTTTGATCAACTGGGGGAAAACTTTATAAATTGACGAGGCATGCTGCTTATCAGATAACCTAGAGTCACACCCAAAATTTATAACGTTGAACTTTGATTCCGGATGAGTTTGAAATTTGCATTTCAATTTTGGCTCAAGCACATTCAGAACAGCTCATCAAAAACCTTGACAAACCTATCATAATGGCTTAGTGACCAACTTTGGTTTGTTCCTATCTACTCAAACTTGTCAGTCATCGACCTTTATGTATGAGTCAATCAACGACATAATTGAATAGCACTTCAAACAGAAGAGGTGTAAATGGGTTTTAACAAGTGAACCAATGGCAGTAGTCAAGGGAGGCTCAACTGCAAGAGAAAACAAGCAGGCCAGGCTATCAGAGTATAAATGTGAGAAGATTGAGAAAGTGAATCTCGTAGGGAACGGAACTCGTACGCATGAACTGGGTCTTGTAGACCTGTTCTAGCAGTGAGTGTAAATCCATGAGAGAAACATATCAAAGCAGATAGGTTCGGAACCAATAACCTGAAATCAATTACATTTTCTAGGCCTTCAAGAAAGTTATCGGGAATTCACCTGCAAGTATTTTTACTAAAAATAATGTGGAAGCGGTTTGTTGAAATACTGAGGTCTAGCCTGCCTGCTCAACGAAATAGTTGATAGAGACCTACGATCTTACAGGTCTGACGTTAGAAAACGAATTCCTCCACAATTCATTTGCACTTTTCTCCCGTCGAAGTTGTTAACAGTTTAAATAGCCTACTTCGTCATCTTCTTCCTCCTTAAGGTTATCACATATTAACCTGTCATTTGGACACAGGTTTCGAACCACTGCACTTCACAGTCTAACGAGCAGATAGACAATAAAGCTAAAGGTCAGTAAGACAAAATTTGAGATGGGATTGTGATGGTTAATCGGCATGTAAATCACAATACCAAAAACGATTGAAAAATTGAGGAAAACCACCGTAAGACAATGTTTACTGAACCTATGACGGAATGAAAGTAAGTGAATAGGCAGGAGGCGATACGTTTTCTTCGAGATGAAACAGAGTTGTATTATGCCGGGATGTGAGAGTATGAGGGATGTAAACAGACAAGTTTAGGTGCTTGCAGGACTTTCTCGCGACGATCACAGTTTCAATTTTAATTAGCGGAGGCCTTTATCCTTAGTCGCATACTATTGGCAAAGTCGTACAAGTCTAGTTAGACTGCACAGCATGCGGAAGTATACGTGGTGTATTTCCTTGCAAATGCCTTTGCGACTTAGAGTTAACAATAACCTGAGTGGTTGCCGGAAACATGGTGTAGCAAACGAGTTCATTTTTGCTTACTTATGACCAAGGCGAATGCATGATATCTCTTTGAAACAGTAGGATGAGCCGAACAGAACATATGAGATCGGCCGCTTCATGGATCTAGACGAGGGTAACGCTTTACAAATTTACTTCACTTTTATGGCGCAAGTAGACAGTTAACAATTTATTCGATTACGGTGTTGGTTGTGGGCCAGGGCAATCGCAAGAGCTGTACAAAGCGGTTTTCCGCTTCTGACTGTGGTCAAAATTCAACTTCTCGCGGTTTTCGACTAGCTACGGTTTACTCAGTAGACCGGATAGAAAAAAGAGGCTGGACTAACGATATGACGTGAAACGACAACATTTGCCATAGTTACGGTGGAAATTGTCTTAGTGATCCCATTACTAATCAGAGCTACATGGTGCTCACCGACTCCTTCGCGCAACCAACACGAATAGTTCCAATGCAACAAGGAAATGTGTACACAGATTAGGAAACCACGGAACCAGGTATTTATCCTTAAGCCGGAGAAATAGTACTGATGTAACTTTGCAACAAACGCGCTTGGGCAGCATACGAGGTCCTTTAGATGTCAGTATCTTTTTCTGAAAATTGTCTTACCAACCACGTATCTGATCATTGTCTCTATTCGTCATCTTTGTTGAACATCTATGCCAAAACAAATCATCCTGATTCCTGTGATACTCCTTGATCTTGTTGAACGAATTTTAACCAACCTAACTCGCACGACAGATATGATAAAATGTTACACAATGATGAGAAAATCTCCTTCTGCTTGACAACAGTTTTGTGTTTGATGACCGTTGCACCCGAAATCTTTCGAGTTAAACACTTTCTGCGGAGTGAATAGACAAATTCCCTTTCTGATATTTTCCTATAGTTGTTTGCGTTGTGCATGCCCAATAAAAGAATTTACCAACAGTGTTCCCACTAAAGGAATTTAAGCAATCATCTCAATTTCACTACCTCAACTATTTACGTTAAAACTCTTAGCAATCAAGATCATTTTCGAACTGAAACACAGCACGATCCATCTTCTTTCATTTCCCGGACAGTTTAGTCGGTAACCCAGTAGCTCTCCAACGTTCTCTCTGTGGCCTTATATTACGTTCGTTATGTTGGCTGAATATCTCAGTGATTCAATGCTATGTGAATCATTTTAAGATTATCTCTCAACTCCCAACCACAGGCACATTGTAATTTGGATGCATACATTCATTTTATACACTTTCCCCCAAGAGATTACCCATACGTAATGAACTATCCACCCAAGTTGGGGCACAATATCTAAGGAACCGGACATTGGTTATACGGTTCCAGCGGTTGTGAAACTACTAACTGATGTGCTTGATTTTTTGAGTGCGCGCCCTGAGCAAGTCAAGTGAACTTTGACGCACCGCCGAGTATGAGAACAGAACCGTGAACATTTTGCTGACTGTATGTTAGCTGGAATCTACTTATCCATATGTCTCAAAGTGAAACATAAATCCTGCATAATGTCTTGTAATGTGCAACCAAATGGGCACTGTGACAATAACTCTGTGGCATACTTCAGGGTAATACTATTTCCGTCAGCTTTGGTACCCGCATTGCGGACATTCATTGTGTGACTGCATTCTCATTTGAGAAGACGATCAAAAAACCGGTTGTGTATATCAGTGAGTTACAGCGAAATATCAAAGTATTGATGAGTATTTTGGCAGATTTGATGATTTAGAAGAGATACATTTGCGAAAAATTCGGACTTCGACCGAATTCAAACCAGCGACAGAAACACCATGCCCAAACGCGGCAAGCGCCCTACCAGCTGAGCTAAGAAGCCACGCCGGAAGCTCAAAAATTTCACATTTGACGTTGGTGGATTCCAGCGTGGAGTGATTGAGAAATGCTGCTTGGGCAGTCAATCGACTGGATCATTTGGTGTATTCCATATGACGCAGCTGGTTGGGTGGGTAATTAGGTCCAAATACGAAAATTCTGAGCTTCCGGCGTAGCTTCTTAGCTCAGCTGGTAGGACGCTTGCCGCGTTTGGGCATGGTGTTTCTGTCGGTGGTTCGAATCCAGCCAAAGTCCAGATTTTTGACAAATGGATCTCTTCGAAATGCCAAGTGTTCACAGTGTAAATAACTTCAGTTCGTTAATTTTAGTGACCCTCGCAAAAAGAAACACTTCTTACCTGTAAGGTGAGATCTGTTTTTTCGAAGTCCGTGATCTGTGTTCACGGTAGTTAGTACTTTGGGGGTAACCCGCATAGCTTTTACCCATAAGGTGTAATTAGCCTGATTAACAGTTTAAAAAAATGTTACTAGACTTTGTAGATTTAAGTGCTCAGATATTATCGCAAACGTGCAAACGTGGTCTTTTAGTAACTTTTAATCGAACAATAAATATTAAATCGTATGGATTGAATTATCTAGTATTCACCAGTAAATATTGAACCATCCACTTAAAGCGTTTAGAAACAATCAGATTTTACCATCCGACCAGAAAGTTTGTGGAATTGTTGACAACTGCGGGTTAGCAATACATCCTTAAAGTATCGTGTTAGTTCCCGGTAATATAAAATCACTGGACGCACATATACAGGGATGTTATTTCAAGTTGTGATTAAAAGCATTATGATGCTATCCACATAAGTGATTCCAGATTGCCGGGGGTGAGTTTTGGAAACCTGAAAATTTCGGTCATTTCTCTTCATGTATCGTTTTCAGTTAAGTAAAGTATATACGATCAATGGTTTACTCACGATATCATCAAAACACTGAGGTGGTTCCAAGTTTCTTTGTCTAAAAGTTTTAAACTAATGCTTTCTTTCAAATTTTCTTGAATAGAAGTGGATATTCAGCACGTAAACATTTTCTGATTCTACAAAATACGTTTTTTAAATGACGTTATAACTATGGTTTCTTCTCTGTACTTTGTTTGTAATATTAGGATCAAATGACGTAATGAAAAATATCTCGCAGTAATTTGGCCATGAACACATAAGCAGTTTCATCCAGCGAAACTAAAATAATCCTCACAAATGAGTAGTTTGGCAGATATGATTATTAAGAGGGGGCTCAAACGTGACAAACCAATGCTACAACTAGATTCGAACCAGCGATAGAATCAATATGCACAAAGACGGCAGACGATGTATCAGACAAAATACGAAGCCACCTCGTAGACGGTCAACACAGCTATACGAAATCAGACTAAACAATAATAATCAAAGAATCAAATACTTTCCTTGAGATGTGTAAATAGCTGATGCCCAATTTTCCAGATAACTGGAAGACGTTGGTAGTAGGCACATAGTGAACAAACATCTACATCTATTTAATGAGTTAACTGTGGTTTCACTGAAAGTCTGCATAACATTTAGGGTTGGAGTTGAAAACCACTGCATCATTTGGAGCATCCGAGTTTCCGAATCGTCTCAAGAGCTTTCATTGTGTGCCATCGTTTCAGGGTATTGGTCACCGGTAGGTATCATTTCAGTTGTAAAGGTGACGTCATCCTAATAAACACTGCGGACTAGGCTATTATTATAAACGGAGAAACGCGTATTAGTCAGCCTATGGATGGTGATCCATCTTGATCATCCTGCTCAGTGTTACTGATCAGCAAGAATATAAACACTATTGTTGAGAAGCGGCGTACATTTGTTCTATTTTTGTTAACTATGGGCAACGCAGAGTACATATTTCATAAGCAGCATAACTAATATATCCTCACTTACGGTTTACCAGTAAGTTTGAATTAGTTTGAGAATATGACTTGACGAGAGAGCTTTGTTAAATAAGTTCACAATCCAAAGTTTTCAATGTTCTTATGAAATGCATAGTAGATATAGAGTGGGTGCTCATTCCGCCCACTTACAGTTCAAACCGTATTGGATGTCACCTAAGATTTGCAATAACACCTTATCATAGAATTCATCGTGAATCAAACACAACAAAAATCGAGTCAAATTAATAATTCATTTGGATTTTTGAACTGCAAATCCGCAACCGCACTTATGCTACAGATTTTTTTCAAGCTCATAAGTAAACGAAATCAGTGCCAACTTGTACCATTTGTGTTCTCATGAATTGACCAGAATTCAACTTCGATGGAAGTAGAATGGATATTCGAATTTGTTCCAGTACAGTTCACGGCCAGAGGCTTGATACCTAGTGCAACTTACGCCGTTCGTTTTACGGTATTATATCAAGCTGTCTTACTGACAGACACAAAGAGCTACCCGAAAGTTCAGTGGATAAAATGTTCATTCGAGGAACCCAATAAAACTGAGGATTCAATAATCAAGACTGTTTCTGTGACATATCCATTGGATCAGCAGAAGCGATTCTGGCTGGTTGCGAACTACATGCAGCCGAATACAACGTACGCGGTAAGTGAGCTTTTTCTAGTTAGGGACTGTAATAAAACCAATAGGTGATTCGATCTAACAGTCGGTTGTCGTTTGCCCCATAAAATTCGTATGAGTTATTAGCGAACCGATAGAACATAAGACTTTCCAGAACTGCTATTAAAGAAAGGTTTAGAGTTTTTTTAAGTGAAGGTTGAAATGTGTTTGAAGCACACACTTCGAACAGTAGCACATATCTTCTCTTGTCCCATGGGTTTTATACCACAATACATATTTCAGTGTATATCTGATGAATGTGTCTATCAGGAAATGCGCTAGTTTAGTACCAACGGCGGTAGGAACTGTACGGTTTTAACAACTCACTGTTTTTTGTTAACGCATGGCTGAACATATTCCCAAGTGGTCAGGATTGACAGTCGAAACGCGAAGAACCCAGTTTCAACAACTTTAAGCATTGTTTTATACCAGATCAAATATTTGAAAGAATTACTGTAGCATTACTCAACAGGGGTCTAAGATTCGTATAAATGTGCAACGTATAGTGAACTACATGTAGACAACGATGTGCATTCAGGAAATCTATTTGATCAAACCTCATGGAGACATTGAAATGTTTTTGCTGGCTTAGTATCGACGAACTGGAAAGATAGTTTATTACCAGACTGGTAGTTATTGCTCAACCAACAACCGGTTGATCTCAAATTTAATGTGTGTACTCGTGACTCCTGATTCTTTTTTAAATTATGCTTGTTTCCAATCTAGTTCATTTAAGGGAGATATTTTTAGTGTGATTTAAAATTTTCCGAACGGTGTGGTGAAGATAAACCGGACGTTTTGGACCAAAACCTGCATGCTAGATTATACATGTTGAAAATCATGGTTAGAATTATGTGAAATACTGGCTGGTATAATAGTTGACTAATTTAATCAGGTTAGGTTCACTGCGCCATCACTTACTATGTGGTTCGCTACTGGCCTTGTACACAAAAAAATTGATGTTCGATGGAGTTATCCAACAAATGTTTACGAAACTCACAGACTACAAAGCATTTGTTGTGCAACATTACACTGTTTAATGGGCTTATAATAGTGAAAAAGGTTATTACTCGGGAATGCTAAAGGATATTTGTGTTTACTGATTGTCACTTTAGTACGATAGAACAGAACATAGCACAGTGATATACACACATGGACCAAACAAGAACTGTATACGTACAACGCAAACATTGTACAAAAACCATGTTGAGTTTATTCAGAATTGCAATAAGTTTACAGAGGTATACTGACTGAACAACTCGTTGACGGAGTGGATAAAACAGGCCGATGCTATCTACCCTTCGGTTTCCATCGTTCACGCAATCGGTGAATTCTGTGCGTTCATTCAGGCAGTATTACTCACCAATCTATACTTGTGATTTGCATTTGTTCGGTCCACTGAGGACAATTCTATCAATCTCGATGTGGTGACAAATAAGTACTAACACCTTAGAATTCACGTGAACGGAAAAAGAATATATAGGTTGAACATCACCCACAATTTATCGCAGCTGGCGCATTCCCATAGGATTTCCAGTAAACCCCTTTCGAAAGGATCACTTGTACAGACGAGTGAGAACTTGTGATTGAATGGCTGATCCAACTTCCTCGATGAGCACACGAGTGTGAGGCCGACAGAGGCAATAGTTTGGTGTATTCAGCCCGGGTAGACAACGGCTGACATCCGTTATAGTGGAACTAGTCTGAGAGAAAGAAAAATGCGTTTCATATAAAGTGTGTCTGTCAAATCCGTTAGTGCTGAATGTCGGAAACTACCTTGTCCACTTGTTATCAAGGGTGTACTCATAAGAAATCAACTATAGTGATCGTGCCAAGCTAATAATAGATTGCCAATAAGTAGCAAGGAACTTGTTTATTACAAGTTGGACATCAACCACAAGTGATTACAAATGTTGCATTCCCATAGAATTTCCAGTTGACGCACCCTGGAAGAAAACAGCAGTCCGGAGGTTCGTCCTTGTTTGACCTCACCAGTACCAGAGCCTGTACTGGAATTCCGGTCAAGCTTTCATAAAGGACACGTGTTACTACTTACTGAATACGAACAGTGGGATCAAGTGCAGGTGCTGTTCACCTTTAAATGGTGTATCCTTATCGTTCGCAAAACGCTAAACCTCACCATCCTAGCACTACTATCTGATACACGAGGGTTCATTGCTATGTTATGTGTATTTTAAGTTGCTTTGTAACAGCAACTGCCTAGGCAAAACCAGTTGGTCGACGGTTGATCCACGATTAAGATGAAATGCGTCCATCAGCAAATCACCTATCTGCTTAAGTTTCGAATCCTTTAGTTATGCTTCAAAAGGTTCACTGACTGAATTGCCAATTTGGTTTGATGAGGGTCACTGGGGAAAAACTCGTTTTATCTATCTCGTCAATAAGTAATTGCTAGTTGATTGGCATTCTGTGGGTTTCTTGTAGTGAAGAACATGAAAGAATACCTCTGGAAATTACATCTGTTTAACTACGTAAAAAAGTAGATTTCCAGATAGCTCATAATTACGACAATTCGCATATGAATTTGTGATGATTATGGTTCTTGCAATTACCCACCTAGTTACTTGGAATAAAACAGGCAAAACATGTTAACACGAAAGAACTCGGGTTGTTTACTGGGTGAAGTGAAAAATTGTTCTTACGCCATGGAAAATTCATTTTTACTAACGGGCATCTTTAGGTGCATTTAAATTCATTCTACAAATGATTTGATGTTTTTCCTTAAACTAAACAAGATGACTTGAACTAGCCAGATTGATACTGTCTGTGCCGGAGCTGTTTTCCTTAAGAAATTGTGCAACCAAACAACTTAGAGAATGTGCAATGTTCCAGGCAATCGCCCTTTAGTGAAACCAGCAAAAGTTACATGACATCTATTTTATAGATACTCACAATAGACCATGGTCTTGAAAGACCAAACCGTTCGCGGAAATCGTGCACTGTTACTGTGGATGACATACTGTTTATCAGCGTTTCAGATTGCCCTGATCATTGATGAGGTTTTGGCCAAGTTTCCACCCAAGTTAACAGAAAAATGGTCGAAGCGTAATCATTCTTGTAGTATACTATTTGGGGCTGACAAGCCAACACAAAAAAAAGACGTATGTCAAAATTCACCGCTTAAATGTACCGTTTATTTAACCGTGTGTATATGGTTGTTTGAAGAGTACTCAAAGCACAGTGGCTTCACTTTATTGTGTTGCATAAGATCAACAAGATTATGAATGTTTTTTTGGCCCACAACTCTCAAGTTTTTGTGCTGTAACGAAATTTCTAATACTCACTCATCTTCCTTAAAGATTGCCGTCTATGGGGCTATTTTGCCTAGGAGCGACGTGTACGGAATATCGAATTCAGAGGGACGCTATTTCACGCTCCTAAGTGAAACGTCATTCCAAAGCACACCTCAATTGATACACTCTTCTACAGTCAAGAATGTTGAAAACGATCTGATCAGTGCTACATTGACGGTAAGTATCTGTGTTAACGTCCAAAGTTATTAGCAAGATGAGGTTATTTGTTTGTAAATTGTCCGGTTTTGATTTAAACATTCGAGCTGAAGAACTAATTTACGGAATTACTGTTAAGCATAACACTGTCCTATAACGTCTAACCAGTGGCTTGAATGAATAACCTACGAAAAAAAGGTTTGAAAACGTTAGTAATCAATTAACGACTTGTGAGTTAGTTGTGCGACTGTACAAGACACAATGAACTCTGTAAGTCAGTGCCAACGTTAGAACACTAACCACAACTGTACATAAATTAAGTCCAGCACTAAGATTTTCTATGTTATGGTAGTACAAATATTATGCGCTTGGTGGTCATATTTGGCCGGAAGTACACGACCGGTTCTATGGTTGAATGGTATAATGGGTGGTGACAAATAAGCGCATGCTACTTATATTACAAAACCTTATGGAAAACGCCTAATGGCAGCATTCCACACAATATGCACAATTAAAATATACAAATCTTTAGTAGAGCAGTGTTCAGTTGTTTTCCTGTTTACCTGTTGGATAAACGGCTGTGATGTCGTCATGGTTACCCCGCAGATCAGCCCAATGAGACCACGCTAGTTGTATTTGAGTCCTGAGAAATGGTACTTTTGTGACGGTCGTCATTTTAGTTAAAGTTTTTCACCACTTCACCCAGTGGCCAATAGTTCATATATATCTAAAGGCCGACGAGTAAACTGATCACATCCAGGGATTATTTCCGAAACCGTTGTTCATTGGTTTTCGGGTACCAGCCATTGTGTCTAAAAAGTAGCCGCTATTTTTAGAGATAACTGACGGAATCGATCAGGAATGAACTTATAAGATTTGTACTGCAGGAGACACTCAGGATCACATTATCAACAGTGCACAAAAAGAGAATAGACGAACAGCTATTTCGTTAGAAATTGGTACTTATGGTTTTCCTGGTGCATTTTTCTCAGTAATTACCGGGCAGTTAATCCTGCGTTTGACATATTTCTGAAATATTTATGCCACCCCTGATAGCAGATAAATGCAGTTTGTCTACATAACTGACAGGTTACTGATACTATTTTTATTGACAGATGTTTGTCACTTGTATCTAACTGTGAAAATTGCGCTTAGGACAGATAGAAGGTACAGGTTGATTAAAGTCAATGAATTACAGTTATGTATTTGTGCCGTTGCCACTAGCAAACAGATTCACATTATTTCCAGTGTGCCAAAACTTACACATATCAGGCGAATCCGTATGTACTGGTTACATGTAGACGGGCTAGTAAAAAATAAACATTCTCCCTTATACAACTACTGCTTGTCCTGTTGACTAAGAGCTGTTACTTTAGAGGTAGGAGCCATGCAGTTTCCTAGGGGTTTAACTTGTGCTCAGTGGTTGACGGACGAAAAAGTATCACAAATATGGTGATGAAAGTAAAACATAAGCGCATTCATGTGTTTTAATGTACTATATGGCCGTTTAGGCATTATCTTATTCCTGATGTTCTCAGTTGCTCACGGTGTGACATCAGTACTGGAAACTTCTTGCAAAGCATTTAATTTCTGACTTCAATGAATCCGAAAGAAATTTATGTCGTTGGAAATTTTTACCATGCTTTTTTACTACGAACTAAAATGTCAGAACCACTCAAGGGACAGTATCCAACAGACATTTGTCACTGATGAGCAGTAGGGCAGTTTGTTTGGCATAAACTGAATATCACTTTTGGTAATCGATGGAGAAGCTTTACCTGAACGGCAACTGACATATGGTAGAGTGAGATGTACTGCTTGTTAGTCATTCCAAGAGTTGATTCGTCTACTGTGATGAGTTCACCTCGTCAGCTGCAATTCTTTGCTGGAAAACTGTTCACCGTGGGTTAGGAATTGCCATAGGTTTTGGAATAATTCAAGAAATTTGTGCTGATATTATCATGCGCTTCTCATAATTGCATAAAGTTTGTTTTGTTTTTGTAAAAGGTATTACTGAGGTGAATGTGAGAAGTGGATCCTGATAGTAGAAGTCACGCCTTTTTGAAATGTCAACCGCTGTATACGTGATCGAAGCAGTTTTTCCTACATTCTAACAATATAGGCAGCCGTTTTATGGAGCTAGTAAAGTCTCCTCTCAATTTGGGCATAATTACTCCTTTAGATAGAATGGCATTTCGGACTGACGATGTTTCCCCAATCATTGCTGGAAACTGATTCCTTTTGCTATACGTTAAACAGTTTATGTTATATTTGTTTATATAGCCAGCAAACACATTAACCTCCAAAGGGGATGCGTCAAGATTCGCTCACTTCCAGTATCCTACAGAAAGTCACATATTGATCGTGATACTGGGTTCTTTGGCTGGTGTACTCCTGGTCATTTCGCTGTCGCTCATAGCACTCTGTCTCTGGTGTCAACTTCGTGCTAAAAGAAGGGCATATCCAGGTAAGTCAGCCTTACGATGACGCAGTTGTAAACACTAACATGATAATTCCATCTCTAGAGGACCTCCGAGGCTCGAAACAACACATCTTCAAGAACATGCCCACATGTAGTGTTAACGTTATTAGTTGGTTCTATTTTTTGTATCCAAAAACACTGCTCTAATTTCATCAAAACCTACTATTGTTGGTGTTCATGAGATATCATCACTGTATTATTTCAAAAACGATCAGTTGGTGACTTGGAAAATAAAAAGCTGCAAACCTTAGTGTGATGGTTCGACTATAATTAAACACCATAATGAAAATCAATTTAGTGTACTTGGGAAATAACAGTTTACGGATTAAGACCAATTAGTTATAGCGTTTCACAGTGTTCATCGTTGTGAGAACTAGTTGCCCATACTCAATTATTTGGGTTTTCTCTGTCTGAACCGTGTTTTGAATGATATTACATTGGGACAAAATTAATATACACGAACGGAAAGTAGTCTGTTCATTTGGTGTACTACTTCAATATATGATCCAATTTTAATTAACTTTGTAATGTTCAAAATCTTTAATTGTCGCAAGCAATCACTAAGATTTATTAAACTGTTACACGATACAAAACGAAATCAGATACCGTGCTGAATTTCATCGTCAGGTTTAGGAACTGTGAAGATAATAATCAGTTGAGAGTTAATTAGAGCAATGCTAATAAACGTGGAAGTGTACATCCCATGGCCTGAAAACTACAAATATTTTACATGTTTACATGTTCGGTATAGGCTTGACTGGTTTTCCCAAAAACATCCATTTTTCCTTGTTGATTACATACATATAGGAATGGACTATATATATCCTTGGGCCAAATACACTTTACCCAGACGTTTCTTATGTTTTAGAAGCTCCCATTCATTAATAGAGCATGGGTTGCAGAAAGTATGTTTACAATGTAATCTTATCAGGCTGTTACAGCAACAGAAGAACAAAACTAAATTAACAGCCGTGACATGCGAGACTCGTTACCTGTCAAAATTCACAGCACCTCACTGTTGTCGTTATGAACACCAGTTGGGTTTTAACTGCTTATATATCGATCGGGTGAGTCAGCTAATGGCCACGACAGTTGGAGCGATTTTAAGTATATAACCTGCAAGTTTTGTGTTTGTGACTGACCAGAGTTTACGAAAAGTTTACACATCACAACTTATCTTCTTTCTACAATGATGAGACGATTGAACTCAATCTTTTCGTTCACACAAGGTTGAGTTGCGGAGTCGAATGACGATGACCACGACAACAGTTAGCATCCGCCAGTAAGTAATTCTTGATCGAATCGATGAAACTCTATAGATAACAGTGAACAATCAGTCTATGTTGACCTGACAATTGCTGTCAGCAAGTGACCTACAATGGCACTGGTGATTGATCCTCGGTCACCTGTCCTGATTTATACCGGAAGATGCCGTCTGATTCTTCTGAACCCACATAGTTTTTTGAACAATCGCAGACGAACGAGTGAAAAACCACCTATGAGTTCTGGGGCGGAACTCTATCCTTCAGATTTAGAGTCATCTAGAGAGAGTCAGTGAACGATATAATCGGTCTTACTGCATTGAAAACTCTGCTAAGGAACCGACAAGCCGGCGTGTTAGTGATTCGGCCAATGCACCCAGTTATATGACAATCGCATGAAAATGGACTGTCTATCAACCGCTTGAATAATTTACGGCAATTAAACTACTTTCAAATATTTCGTTACAGCATAGTCAAGGTCTTCATTCCAGTGCAGAGTACTGGCTACAAACTCTAGCTCGCATTCAAAAGCAGATGCGTCTGGTTTCATCCACCAAACACCCGACCAACTTTCTGTTGTATTTTACATTAGTAAGACGCCGGAAGTTGACGTATTAGCCCGACAAAGTGTTCGTGCAATAAATGATAAGTTTCAAAGTCCCGTTATTCCATCCCTGTCGGCGGAGAGCCAAGAAACTGGACAGTAATCTGAATCCCGTTCCGAAGTGAAATAATCAACGGATATAAACAACTGAAATAATCGGCTGTGTTGACGGAGGAACCTGCGATGGCAAATATATCGTTAGCATAACGCTGGTAGAAACATTGGGTTCTATGGTAGTGCTGAGCACCGTACGTTTCAATTTACCCGTTAAAATATCTGCCAACAGTGGTCCTAGTAGTGACCCTATTGTCACCCATCGATTTGAATTTAACAGCCTGGCAAGATTTTATCGACAACAAGTCTGCTAGATTCCTTATTTTACTGTGAAAGCGTTTACCTAAGCGCACCTAAAAAAAAATAACTGTTTATAATAGTTTCTCTGGACAAAACTTGTGATGAGTGCATGTTAAACTTTGATTCAAACCACATCCTTTTAGAATAAATGACAAGAAATGTGTTGTGATGTAGACCACAAAACAACATCAACCAAAGTCCGATGTTTTGACACGAATCCCTTCCATACAACAAATTAACGATTGCCTTGGGATTTCCAATATCTGGTTAGTAATCGTCTTTGACTCATGCGAGATAATCTTGCAAACATTCGGATGACAGTTTTCTGAATGGCAACAACATGGTCTCCATTATTTGGTGTCTCTTACGAGGTTACTAATTAGCCGTTTACCGTCAGTCCTTGGCATACCCGTGGATGGTTTCTGAAAAGTTTGCAACGATGTTTCAAAAGAACAAACGATGCCTAGAAATGTAGACTCACAGTCTACCGACCATGGTGTTTGTGGGATACCGCTATTTAATCTCAGTTTGACTCGCGGTCAAATTTAGAAATGATTTCAGATGCTTTTTGTTCAAAGGAAGTTAGAACGAAAATATTTATTTTCACTGTGGCAACTAAGTAAGAAACGTTGTAAGCATCTGTTGTACTGCGGGAGCTGCCGGCATCAGACACCTTATCTTGGCTAAGGAATAACTGTTTCCAACTTAATTGCTGATTTGCTGACAGGTAGACAGATTCATAACCTCCGTATTAGCCAGATTTAGAGATGCATCAAAAATACTCGTATTAATCCTGTAGCTCTGTCACAGATTTCATTGCAATTTACGGCAAACATCGTTTTGCTCAACAAATATTGTCCCCATTTACGATAATTCAACCGAGAATTATTCATATTCGGCGACATTTGAGTACAGCTTTCATAAGGAAAGCATAGGTATAACTGTTGAGCTATTCGCTGAAAGATTTGCTTGGTAAGTGCACAAATTATGTAGCTAGTAAGTACTCCGAAATGTTTGGTGACAGTTATGGTATATTTGAAACACTAAGTTCCCTTTGCCAAATTCATTAAGACAGCAGGAATATGCACATTGCAAGATGCAAGCATTTCGTCTGTCTACTTCAGTCACTTACATAAAACACTCGCTTTTATAGGATTAGTACACGGCAACAAAACAGTGAACAATCATCAAATGGGTGCAACCAGAGTTTTACTGGCACAGCCATGAAGTCGATTGTGTTAGCACCTTTCGGGAACAGATCGTTGTTCCGTGACATTCAGTAAAAACGTCTCGGAAAGCGCCAAGATCTTAGGATTGCGAGTGTACACTAGAACCATAAACGAGTTGACCGTGTTAACCATATGACATGCCGCGATTAAGTGCCCGGCGATCGAAAAGGCCGGATCTCTGTTCGGGCGTTGGTATGCTGACCCGCGCCGAGTCATTGTCTGTACAAGCCAACTGAACATGTGCTCCGCCCTCCTCCTTCGTGAGTTTCGGTTTTTCCACCAATTTATGAGTCACCGCGACTACATTTGAACTAAATGATGACCATAGAGTCAGAGTTGTAAGGGGAAGAACAATCGGGGCTGTAGAGATTCATCATGCAAGTGGAAAGTAACAAACGCAATTCCGCAGCGGGTTACGCGCGATCAACGGTAGATTTCAACTTTCGACTTACATCGGTAATGTTATGGTCTGCTGTGTAAGGAAGGTTGGTTAAACCTGTTTCTTCGGCTCTGATTGTGGTTGGGAGGTAATTTATTCCTGGCAATGAATTTCAAAAAATTTAACCAGGCACTTATTCGCAAGCAGAACACACTTCAGTAGTTCCTTGCTCAGTTTCCTTGCTCCATGAAATAAAACTACGTTTTTAAACCACGAGCGCACTCGAAGACAAATTGTGGGTAATGCCCACTGCATATAAATTTCCAGTTAGCAGAATAAACCGTATGTTTGCATTTGGCGATCTACTTATCTGCGGAAACTGCACAGAAACAGTGCAGTGTTGTTCCCGCAGCAGTTGCCAGAATGAGCGTTAGTTAGATTCTAATGAACCAGAAATGTACCTGGTTTTGTTCAACTTGAGTACAAAACCAAAACTCGTGGACGCCACAAAAAGAAGTTGTTCTGTATTAAAAACTTAGAAACAGTTTAGGTGGATTTTCCTGGCTTAGCCACTATGAACATTAGTAATGGGCGACCTGCGGTTTAAAGCATATTTTGAGCGATAGGATTATGAAGACTCAAAACTACATAATGAGCAAAATGTCACCACTCATACTCTAAACAACTTTCTATTACGGATTGCGCGTTTTGGTCCTGCTATTCTACATGCCTGGTGCAGATTCCGTCTAGAACTTTGACGACGTACTCGTTTGTCAAATATGCAAAGGATGTATGGTGGTCATAAGGCGGAAAATCGTGTCTTAAAAAGAAGATGTACTACCGTGAATTCAGTCCAGTTTGATTCAACTATGATGAACTTTTCAAATTTGTACGTCAAGATGACAAACCTGAGAAGAGGCATGACTTTTGATCAATGTCCCACTTATGTAGATTTCATCATTTGTGCAAGTAACATTTGATTGTTATAATGAAGATTAATAGTGTTTTTATTAACAGTAATAAGAACAAGTTAGTTCCATTTCTTGTGGAGTTATGCACGGATTTATTCTAGTTTGTTAGGGTAAAAACACTACTGGCTAAACACATTCTTTCAATCTATCCTTAGTGTATGTAAGCCAATTGATACCTCCAGCACGTCCTCGTGAATGTGTCAAGAGTTACTGGTGATTACTGACCCCTCACTATAAACATTGTGCACACTCAACTGTATTTTGAACAGCACTATTAAATTAACGGTAAATGATAAAACAATATATCAAAGTGTACATTTTTTGAGTGGTAAGAATCATAGGAATGCACCAAATCGAAGTGTACATGGAGTATAAAACAAAGACTAAAACACTGAGTTTATACTTTTGCGGAAAACAGAAGCATCCCAACAAATTATGGTTTGTTAACACAAGCATTAGATGCCTTACCGCCATTCAAAGCTAGTGGGAGCAAGAGGTTGCCAGAAGACACGTAGTCACATCACAAATGTATGCGTCGAATTTACGTTCAAGGTTCCACTGTCAAGGAGAATGTAGGTAGAGTTCATAATGA